>PVKM010039192.1:0-13842 GCA_004027735.1 Carollia perspicillata | reverse complement strand
CCTTGCACCTGCCAAGAAGGCCATGTTTTCTTTTTGCGCATGGGAACAACCAGATATCCAAAGGTCGGGAAGCGGTCAGAGCCCAAAACGACCTGAGGCCAGAAACCAGGTCTCTATCACCACTCCCGCGGTGAGAAACCCTCTCCTTGACCCCTTATGGCCGTTGGGCCCCTACACAGGCTAATACATTTGGCAGGGTCTCAGGCTGTACCGAAAATGTGTTAAATGCAGGCATCCCACACATGGTTTGGAGGAGGCATTTTTTTAGAGTGAAGTAACAGTTTTTATTTTAAAATATCAATATTTACAGGACAGCAGAAAGTACATACTTTGGCAACTCTAACTTCCCATGAAAAACTTTAGACGTCAACTTAAAAGTGAGACAGGATACATGGATTTTCAAAATGCTTCTGGAAAGTCCACTGCTTTCCTGCACTGTGTGTCCAGGTGAGGCTGGGGGACCACCCGTAAGTAGAGTCACCTGGGAGGGTGGCTCCTTCTTTAGAAGAAATGCAGATTCCTGGTGTCCATCCGGATTGAGTTACTCGGGTTTGGGTTGGACCCCAATGGTTTCTCATGCAAATCAGCACTTAAGAAACACTACTTAAAAAAACAAACTGGATTTTACAGTATTTCAGACATGGCCGAAGAGGGAGACACCTCACCCACATTTCTGGACTGAGGACCGAGCTGAAACAAGCCATGTTTTTTCTCCTGTCCCACTCTTCCTCTCCAAGAGTCTTTTTTTAAAAAAAAAAAAAATTTATTTATTATTTTTAGAGAGCAGGGAAGGGAAGGAGAAAGAGTAGGAGAGAAACATCAATATGTGGCTGCCTCATGTGTCCCCTACTGGGGACTTGGCCTGCAACCCAGGCATGTGCCCTGACTGGGAATCAAACCAGCAACCTTCTGCTTTGCAGGCCTGTGCTCAATCCACTGAGCTACACCAGCCAGGGCTCTCTCTGAGAGTCTTACTGACTTCACTTCTACACAAACGTGTAGGGAGCCGATAGCTGGGCCTTTTCTACAAGCAGGTATATGTAGTGGTCACCCAACTGAGAGTAGAAAACACCTCTGGGAAAGAGGAAGACAGGGTGTTCTGGACAATTCTCCCAGGCATGACCTGATTTGAGCAGTTTTCCCACTGGTCTCCCTAATGTTTATATGGGAGGCCCCCCCCATTGCCTGGCTGATTGGCTATACGGGAGTTCAGGTCAACACCCCACCCCTGGGGGGCACGGTCTAACCCTCAGGTCAACCGCCCTCTCAGTACAGTTGGCTAACGAGTGAACGTGGATGAGGGCAGGCGGTCTTCCTTCTAGGCTCACGGCTGCTCTGTCTCACCTGTTAGCCTTTTTAGTGAGGGTCTCGCCCATCCGTGGGGCTGGAGCCGAGAGGCAGAGAGCTGCCATTGGGTGCGGAGCTTCCCCAAGGCTTTAGGTTTGGTGTGTGCACGCCCTTCGGGACCATTATCCGCATACATTGTACCAAGGCCGACCTCTTCAGGGAGGACTTCACATTGGACTTGTGTTGTTTAGCTGTGTGTGTGCATGTGTGTGTGTGTGTGTGTGGTGGGGGGGTCAGATGCCTGTGTATATAAACATTCAAAATTTACCGCAATCCTGATAAACTTCGTTTTCACATTCCTTCATTTAAAAATATATACTGGAAACCTCAAAAAAAAAAAATAGAAGTGACCTAGCCCTGTTTCAAACCTCTGTGAGACTCTCAGTGAACTTCACTGACCACGTCAAGGAATTGAGAAAGCAGAGGGCTTCTCTGCGACCCCTGGACCACCCGTATCAGCATCACCTGCAAATTCAGGATCCTTCTCCTGACCTACCGAGTCATCACTATTGTCCTAACACCCAGGCCAAAGAGCTCGTGTTTGAAGCAAGTCCCCCCATTGTAACTTAGGCAAACCCAAGCCTGACGGCATACGGCTGGGGGGTTGATGGGCCATTGGACACTGGATTTCCCAAGGACGGGAGGGAGCAGGGCCGAGGTTAGGGAGGAAGCCAAAGGCCTTGGTGAATATGAAGGAGTGACGGGGGTGACAGAGACGAGGGGTGGAACAGCGATGGTGGGTGGACAGCATGACTCTCTAGAGAGCTGCCTCTCCTGAGGTGACTGAGTGACAGTACATATAGCGCTGGCCCATCGTCTTATCCAGGCTTTTTCTGAGACATCACCTTGTTTGAGCTCCACGGTCACACTGGGAGGTTCTCAGGTGGGCCAAATAATACTCAAAACCATCTGGCCGAAGAGGCAAGAGATAAACATGCCATCTCCTGTCCTCACCTGGAGGCCCCTCCTTGGCATCCCACTCCTGGTAACCCCCCCATGGAAGCAGCAGAGAGCAACCTCCCATGGGCCTCTGCTGGTATTTAACCCCCAATGCTTGATGATGACTGGATAACGAGTTACTGATGGAGTTCAGCTTTCTAGAAGGGACTGTGGAACCTACTTGTGAAATCCTGACAGCTTATTAGTAATTCAGGGTGACTTGTAATCAGGATGAAACTTGGCTTCTTTGTCTGAATGCAGAGAACGGAAAATGAAGGAGAATTTCCTGCTAACCTGGAACAGGCCATGCCCACAGGGCCCCTCTGCCCACTTCCTTTGTTTCTGGGCCTTGCCTGAGTCACGCTCCTGACCACCCGCAGAGCCAACAGGCAGGACAGGAAGTGAGGGCCTGGAGGTGGGTTGGGACACGCGGCAGAGTTCGAGCTCAAGATGCCCAGCCGGTCACGGCTACAACTTCACTGTCTTCCCAGGGACCTTCCAAAGCCTGGGCTTCCGGCTGGAGTGCCTCAGCAGGCTGCCAGCTGTGTCGAGGCACCACTTCCCATGTGTTTGTGTATCCCTTGGCCCGAGATCATCTCGGACCCTACTTAGCTGCAAACTTCTGTTTCCTCAAGAGTCTTGGCTTCTGCTGCTAATTCCCGGGAGCTACAGCAGGGCGGGCAGCACTGCCCTCAGTCCTGGGCAGCAGGGGCCTTCGACCCGAGTCCCGCCTCAGTGGGGCCAATGCATCACACATGTCACAGACACTGAATCACAAACACTTCTTCTGTCTTTGTGGTCTAGTAAGAGTTTGTTTTTTTAAAAAATATCTTTTGTAACCAATTGAATGAATAAGAAATTATTGGAAAGGGACGACTGTGTTTTCTGATACCAAATGTGTTGTTCCAGCACACGTGCGCTCGCATTCTCTGACACCAGCTGGGTGTCCCATGACTTAATTCAGTGCTGACACTTCCAGAGTTAGCGCAGAGCCCGAGGGGGAAGGGCCCATGTCACAGGGCTGCCCCACTTCAGGTGCCATTTGCAAATGGGGTGCCCAGGCCACCTGCACTTCCACCCGGCCAACCGCAGCCTCAGGTGGCCCGTCTTCTCGCAAACATGACCGCTGGAAATAACTAAGGGAGAGCCAAAGGGAAGAGATGCCCTGGGCACGGGAGATGGGCATGTCTGCTCCAGGTGGTGCTCCCAGCCCAGACGCTCCCTGACTCTCCTTGTTCTAGAGTGAGTTCCAAGTATCTCATGTTGGTGAGTGATTAAAGCATTGGCCTTTGGCGGCTGCACTCCAGCCCCTCTCTCCTCCCTGGAGATCAGGAGGTGACGGTTCCTGGTGACCAGCTCCCATCCTGAAGCCATCCCAGGGCCTTCGCATGAGTCACCAGAGTATAAACCCTGGTGTGGTTTGTACTCAGGCTCCTCAGAGAGGAACCTGTTATGAGTAATGAAGACACCTTGTCACTCAGGAAATTTCGGGGTTTAGGAGCTCTGTGCCAGGAACCAGAGATAAAGACAGATGCATTTATTTTTTTAAAAAAATATGCTACAGATATACACTGTATGGATATACATGGGCTCCCCAGGCCAAGGGAGGTTGTGATGTGGTGTGGAAGGTATTCAGAACTGCTTGCAGATTTTTAGTTGGAAAAGTGAGAGAGATGGAGGAGGGAAACCAGCATGGCTAGTGAGTCCACCATGGATTTGGCTTTGGTTATAACCCAGGAGTCCTGTGTTTGGACCACAGGTTCTTGGGAGGCAGGGCTGGCCCGGGGCAGCTCATTTAGCCTCTCAGTCACAAGGGCGGTGGTCCTTGGGGAGCAGGCTGGGCCCAGGAGGTATCTTGTTCGATAACTTCTAAACATGAAGACATTTGGTGTGTGGTCTTTTAACTGTACGCTCACTCCAGGCCCCGCAAATGCTGGAACAAGCCTAAACAACCATCTCTCTGGGCCCAGAACGGGCAGGGAAAACACCCACTCTTGCCTGATGGCAAAGACCTTAGGCCACTGCAGAGAAACCGGCATGCATCTCTCCCTACTGCCCGGGCTGCAGTAGCCTGGAATGAGCACAGGCAGGGGGAGGGTTCAGAACGGTGGGAGGACCAGGAGGAACATGCATCCGGGCCACTCTGAGATGGTCCCTGGGGGCCCTCGGTCTTCCGCCATGGGGGTGGCCAGGGCAGGACCATGAGGCTCAGAGCTGTTCCACCTGCACTTCCAATTTCCCCGTTCCTACTCATCTGACAATCTAGTTTAAAAATTGTCTCTTGCCCCCAGAGTAGTCTCTCCCCAAAGTAAACAGCGAGAAGAAATGCTTCTCAGCTTTTACTTCTCATCCGCACCTTCTGAGGTTCCAAGGCCCATTCAGCTGAGCTGGTCCCTCAGCACCGATGACTGAAGGAGGGTTTCCCTAATGTCGGCTCTAGTGCGTCTCAAAGGCAGAAAGGACACCTGCCTGGCTGCCAGCAACACGTGACGAGTCCGTTTCTCAGGCACAGCGGCTGGGGAGAGCTAATGGAATCTCATGCTGCATTAGTTCATCCGTTGTCTAAAGTCAAGGACAGATGCAGGACAATCAGCCCAAAACAAATTGCCATTTTGTGCAGCCGTGGGCTTAAGCTGGTCCCGGGGGGCTTTGTTTGCAATGATTTCCGAGTTGGAGGAAGGTGGTCCCCGTTATTAGCTGATCAGCACCGTCATTGTCGGCCATGCTGATTTCTCCTCATGAGGGGCTTCTTTCCTGCTGAGGCTTGGGGCTGATTTTCTTTTCCTTTTATGTGTTTTTTTCCAGAGATTTTATTTTTCCTCTGTTTTAAATTGAGAAAAGTAGAAAGAAAATATATACCCCAAGCATATATAAAATCTGATTCCGTTTAGTCAAATGTACATATTTGAAGTTAAATTAATTGGGGTCAAAATAGCATAAATTTCAGGTGTACAAGGTGTGTTGGCTACACAGCTTTTTGCTTCCTGAAGATGGCCGCCAGGGGGCAGCCCACACATAACTAGGCCTAGGTTTGTGACCCTCGCAGTAAGGATGGCCTGGGGGCAGGCCTGAGATTGGGCAAAACTGGAGAGCTTTGGAAAAGGGAAGCTGCTAGGAGACCAGGAGCCCTACCCTTGCCCTGGAAGATCCCTAGAATCAGCCTGCAGAGATGAAGAGGCTGTGAGGGGAGTGGAGACCTGAGCTTACAAGGTTGGTAGCATTACTGGGGACTGCTTGATTGCTATTGATTTTGGAGCTGTAAATAAATTTTAATAGGCAAGTTGATGTATAAGGACTCTGTGACTGATGGAGTTCTACTGGAACTTGGCCCTTGGTGTACATGGTGGTTTTTAATCGTAGCCCCAGTGATTTCGCACTAGTGCCATTGAGAGGCAGGTCTCTACCATTTCCCCTTGACTATGGGGAGATACCCCAGTGGCGTGAGTTCAGTTCCAATTTGTGCAAAGGTGACTGGGCATTTTAATGGGAAAATGAGAGACAGTAGGGATGAGCAGTGAGCGAGGGCTCCAGTACCGTCAGAAAGTGAGAAACCACTAACACCAGGTAAGAGGGATGTTTGGGGTCAGTGTGAGTAGGTCGTTTGTGCCTGCTGAGGGGCACTAATCCAGCCAGGCTTCTGCCTTCCCACCCAGGCGGGGAGACAGGTGCCCTCTGCTTCCCGATGATTACGTTCCAGAGCAATGACTCTCAGGTCCTTGAGAGTGACAGTCCTGGGCTGTGGGAGACACATACATGTCTCTAACGGGACAGAGAGGGTTCACAATGATAAGCTTTTAACAAATGCTCGAAGAATAGGGAGGTCAGGGGCCCATGGGAACAAATATTAAATTCTCTTGGCACATTTGGTCTTTCCAGACAGAAACTCAAGGTGGGCCGAGTCATCCCAGGGACAAGTCTTAGGCTGCTAGAAGCCAAGATCAAGTCTCTTAGTGCAGGGGTCTGGATGGAGTCATTCATGCCAAGTGTTTGCAGTTCTCCATAGGGAGCAGAGACAAGCCGGCCTTCTGTGTCCTGTCGGAATCCCTGACCCACAGAATCGGTGAGCGCGAGAAAGTGGTGGTGGTTCTTACACCGCTACGTGTGGGAGTGGGTAGGGATGCAGCAATAGCATTGGGTTGGCCAAAAAGTTCGTGTGGTTCGTTTTTCCATAAAATAAAAGACACATTTGTCATTTTCACCAATAACTTTATTGATTTGGATATTTTTATTATGTTGGCTATATACCATGTGCTATAACACTGATCTCAATTTATGTCTTGATTTGATCGCTATCAACTTCAACTGGTCTACCCAGCCGTGGAGCAGCATCCAGCGAGAAATCTCCAGCACAGAACTTCACAAACCACTTTTGACACATTCACTTAGTCACGGCACTTTCTCCATATACTGCGCAAATCTTTTTTTGCATTTCAGTTGCATTTTTACCTTTCTTGAAATAAAACATAATACTCCAAAAATGTCGCTTATTTTCTCCCATCTTCAATATTAAAATGGCTCCACAAAAAATCACCAATTTTGATGTTTTTTTAAAGTGCACGCTGATATGACAGCTGTCACAAAACAATCTAACAAAATTGTTCTGAATGACATGAGAGACAACTAAGCACTATTAGATTCATCTTACGGAAGAAACCAATGAGCTTTTTGGCCGACCCAATAAATGGAACACTGCAGCTCATCTCCCCTGGTAGGAGCAGCTCCCTAGTCCCTGCGTCTAATTAGTGTGGCAAGCCAGGCAATTAAAGCCTTGGACGGATTGTTCATTCATTCCATCCTCAAAGTCGTGGTGTGACGAATCTTCAGCACCAGGCTGCTCTGGGTTCAGAGTGGAAAAGTACAACGCTTTTCCTTGGCACTCTGCTTGTAGATTAGATCCAGGGTTGTGTAGCGTGGCGGGATTAGGACACACAGGACAAAGCAAGTCAGTAGCCACGAACACGCTCCTGCCTGTGCCAAGAATAACAGGGCTAGCGAATGGACAGCCTTCGGGAGGGACTGCAGCGAGGAACTGAGCAGCGGCGGGGACCGAGGGTAATGTCAGTGGGATGCTGAAGTGGACAGATCCTGCTCTTTCTCAGGATCTGTCCAGACGCTTTAATTACAAAAGAGGCGCTTGAATGTTCAGGTGCCCGTAACGAACTGTTCACGACTAGCTACAATGGTCGGATTAGCTGGGGGTGTTCATTCTGAATGGTTTCCTAATTTCGGTTTCTACCTAGAATAAGCTTCCTCCTCTCAGTTGCTAAAAGAACCTTAGCTGTTTTTCTTAGATCCTTAACTTGGCATGAATGAATGTAATCAACCCATTTTTTATTGAGCACATATCATGTGCCACGCAGTGGACAAGGTTTTGGAACTAGAAATGCCCAATGATATTTCCCCTCTCCTCGAAGAGTTGAGTCTAGAGGAACAGCATGTAGGTACTGTTAGCAGGTGCTCCCAGCCTGGGGTTAAGAACGTAATGTTAGCGCTGGTTGAAAGTTGGTTTTTCCCTGTTCCCGTTCCCTCCTGCTCTGAGGGAATTCTGTCCCTGTGAACTCCTCCCCAGGGTTTCTGGGAGCAACAAGAGACCGTCTCCTGGGGACTAGTGCCCTTGAGGCCCTTCCCACAGGCAGCATTGTCTTCCTGGCCCTCGCAGCTGGCCGTGGGCATGTTTCCCAGTTGCTCTAGTAGCCAAAGGGGAAGCTGCATAGTGACCGTGCCAGGGGCACCGCCATGGCTGACATTTGGGTGCTGTTACCCGATGTCGGCCTCCAGCTGGACTGTGCTCCCTGGTCCCTTGTACTGCCTTGGCTCTAGGCACCACATCTCATCACTGTGGAGGCTGAAGGCACTGTCACTGAGGACCCCTAGGCCTGGCAGCGTCCCACCAAGTTGGAGATGGGGTGAACCAGCCTCCACCTCTAAAAGGAGGAGCCTGCAGGCTGTCCAGTGAGGCAGTGGGCAGGGAAGGCAGGAACACCCTCTTAATGACTTCGTGTTTTCCCTTTACACTGCTTGCTCCAAGTCCCTGTCCCCTTCATCCTCGCCATCCTCCTCCCCCTCCTCCCTTCTTCTTCTTCATTCCTCTGCCTCCCTGTCTCTCCCTCTCCTCCTCTCCCTTGCTCTGACCCCTCAACCCCTTCCCTCTTGAGCCTGACCCCTGCAGGTGTGGAAAGGGTAGGAAAGCCCTTTTCCATTTGCATCGGAGATATGCTCTCCAAGCCAGCTTCGCCATTAGTAAAGCTGCTGTTTTAATCTGGCTAATTATGTCTATTGTTTGGTTAGAAACGTCGTTTAGAGGTTTACTCCAACCCTCCAACATGTCACTTTTTTATTTGGCTTGCTTTGGTTCATGGCCACTGGCTCTAGGATTCAGAGACCTGGGCTGCCAGGGGCTAGTCCGAGACTCTTTCGGAGGTGTGGTCCTCCTTTCCAACATTAAGATGCTTTTATCAGGTTGATGTGCTTTGGATCCTGATATATCACGTTTCCTCATCGGTCCTTTTCTGAGGTCTGAATTTTTGGGTGAGCTGACTTTTACCCACACCAGAACCCTGCTCCTCGTTCCAAGATGATCGCTGTTCTACTGCAGCTTCTCACCTTCGGGGGCCTGACACTTGGAGCCAGCGGATTCTGTTGTGGGGAGGAGCTGTCTGCAGGGTGTGAGCAGCATCCCTGGCCTCTACCCACTACACGTCAGAAGCACTCCCTCCTCCCCCACCAGTTGTAAAGCCCAAAAATGTCTCCAGACATTGTAGAAAGTCTTCTGGGGGACAAAATCGCCCTTGATTAAGAACTCCTCTAGGGGAAAACGGACACGGTGAAGGAGCAGAGAAGGGCCTTGTCTTTCTGGCAGGGAAAGTGTGGGCTTCCCCGGGAAGCAGCACTCGAGCCGAGCCTTGCAGGACATGAGCTACTGGGTAGGCAGGGAGAGGAGTTCCGAAGGCACCATCAGGGAGGTGTTCATGGTCCTCGGCGGTGTCTTCTTGACTGGAAACACATTTTCTCCCATAATCTGTGCCCTCACACATTCCAGGGAGCGCCTGCCGATGCCTGGAGCTCCCGGCCTCAATGCTTTTGATCGCGCCCCCATGAGTGGTCTCCACGTTCATACGTCCAAATTCTACCTTGGCCTGTTGCACGTGTGGTGCAGTGCACCTCCTCTGAAAAGACTGGATTTCCAAAACAAATTCCTCCAGATGCAGGTTACTGTTTCTTAAGCACCATGTCCACACTTCAGATAAGATGAGGCATAGGTAATGCTGAATACACTGGATCGGGTATCGTGGAGAATTTTAGGCATCACTTCAGACTGTCATATGGTAGGTTGTCAGCTGTTGCACAGTCATTCATGAGAAGAGGCCTATGTTCTCTACTTCACCTGGGATGGGACCCATCTGGCAACAAACAGATCCAGGAGGGAAGGAGGAGGGAATCTGCAAGAAGTATGGAAGAATTTGACAGCATCCTTCTCCAGGATGCTAAACTCCAGGGTACCAGTGGTAGGGGGTGGGAGTCTCACAGCAGGGGTAAATGAATTGTATAGAAACAATCCTGAGTTTGGCCATTTATTGATGCCACACAATGGCAGGCTATGATTACAGTTGGTTTTAAATACAGAGGTGCCCAGCAGGGCGCCCCCTTGAGGCTGGGGCTGGCAAAGCAGCACAGAGATGCAGGGAGGCAATGGATCAGGCCATTACATCACACAACCATTCTGGAGAACAATGATAGGTAGAATTGTGCTTCCCAACCATGTTTCAAAAAAAATGATATAACTTAAAATAATAATAATAAGAATACTAATAACATCAATAATATTTGAATGAGCAATACAAAAACCAGGAGTAGCATCAAACCTGTTGGCCGAGTTGTAGCACCAGGCAGTTCACGTCAGGTGTTCTCTCTCGAAAGCGAGTCACTGTGCAGTGGGCACCAGATATGCTGTCCCAGGACTTCACCCTGAAATCGGCAGGGAGAGGGGCCGAGACCCACGGTCCCTGGGGTAGCGATGTGTGGCTTTCAGAGCTTAGAGGACTTTGGCCAATTGACTGGGAAATTATGATCTGAAAGAATGTGAACTCCTCAGGTTGCATTTCAGACACTTGATGATGCTTGTTAAAACATGCACTAAATGTCTGAAAGCATCACTTTGGGATGATTGTGCCAATTGGGTGTCAGGAGGTAAGATGGAGGTTTGCCCTTGTTCCAGAAAACCCATCATAAAACGAGTCATTCGTACAAAGAGGCCCTTGTGTGCATCGCCATATGATTTCTTGTTTCACTGTTTAGTCTCTTGAAATATTGTTTTCTCACAGTGTTGAAGTAGGTTTTGTGTTCAAGAATTAAACTGACCCACGACCTTGCAGAGAAGACCCGATTCTACCACTGTGGACGGCAAGGCAAACCCAAATGGGTTTGAGGACCGTCAGGTATCTGAGCACCGGGCCCTGGGGTGGCCCTGTGTGGTCCCTGGGGGACATGCATCCAGTGTCCCTTTCTACCTTCTCAGCTGCTTGCTCAAGCTGGGAAGGAAGGAAGGAAGGAAGGAAGGAAGGAAGGAAGGAAGGAAGGAAGGAAGGAAGAAGGATATGGATGAAATAAACCAACAACGTTGCTTCATGTTGGTCCCTGTGAGCACCAAAGAAATGGTGAGGACACCACCCATGTTCTTGCCTTTGGTGTCCCTGATAATCTAAGGCCCCTCTCTTAGTACAAGCACAGGGATCTGTCAGAACCCAGAGGACCCAACGCTGAGTGGCTGTCAAGGCAACAACCATGTCAGCCGGCTCTGACAGAAAGTGCTGTCTTTATCGTGAGGTTGAGATCAACAGGTGCCACACGACTGTCACAACACATTAGGGGCCATTACTCTGCCTTTGAGAAACGGGAGAAAGGCCTAAAATAAAGCACCTGGCCAGGCTCTCCCTACCTTTCGACCATCTTCATCACATGGGACATAAATAACATTTCGTGTATTGGGAAATTGAGCCTAGCTAAGTTTGTTGAGGTCGGTAGGAAGCCAAGTTTGTTCCTGAGCTTTGTAAGACTGGTCATAGTAGGGCTCTGATGAGATGCATGACCTCATGCTAGTGCAGTACCAGGTTAAATCCATCGGGTTTACTAAATTAACTCCTCCCCCCCGCCCCCGAAAGCCTACACTGCACTTCAGCGACAGTCTCTGTGAACTGCCTCATTAGAAATAAATCAGCTTCTCCTCCACTCACATCGTTAACAATTTAAGCGTCTTCTCTCTAAAACTATTATTTCACAAGAGATTGTCATTGCCAGCAATGTTTATATGGAAAGACAGAAAATACAAGCCTGTAATTATTATCCAGAAATACATTTCCTGGCTTTAGGTAAATATTTCCACTTTCCTCCTGTTTCTGGTCTATCCTGAATTGCATCCCAACCCCAGTGTTCAATGTTCCACAGAAATGTATCACAATAATATACATTAATGGCTTGAAAAAAAAATAAAAAGCACATAATATAATAATTTTAAGCTTCGGGTATCTAAGCGCTGGAACTGGCATTGGCCAGCAACACCGTTCATCACACGTGGAACAGAATATGCCTGTGGACTTCCCCACGTCCACGTCTACGTACGTGTCCACTTCAGTCTGCCGCCATCTGGATACTAGCACCGTGTTTCAGTAGCACCACTCTGCTGAACGGATAGGTAACTCGAGATACGGGACGTGGTGCCCGTGGTGAATATTAGCTGCACCTGCGTACGGGTCTGCACCTGTGCTGCCTGTCACACAAAGGCCACATCCCTGCCTTCCCTCTGGTCGAGAGCTGGTTCTGAGAGCTTCTTCGCCCGCCCACCCTCTCCCTCTGGGCTCGGTTCATGTAAACGCCGCCCCTCCCTGAAACCAGGACATTCGCCTTGAATTTGAGACCGGAGCCTACTCTGGCTCCTGTTGAGTGGTGGGAATACCCAGGAGACCCCTTCTCACTCCCATTGCAGTTTTGTGGGTTCCTCCTGACTTGCCTGTTTCTCCCAAACAAAAGACCCTCAAAAGTAACGGCTGGGTGCATGGAGGGGTAGATCCTCTTTACCTCACTTTTGGGCAGTTTTTCTCCGGACTAGAAATGTGTACTAGGTTCTCGTGTCTAATACAGCTTACCTGGTTCTTTGAAATATTTTAATCCGAGCATGCTTCTCCCAGCTGTGGTGGGCGGTGCAGCTAGGGGCCAGGCTCTCCCAGCTGCTGTGAGTAAACCCCTGGCTGCAAAAGACAGCTCACCAAAAGACAGCTGAGGACGAGGGTGGGGCAGGGAGGAGGCTGGGGAGGGAAAGGCTCTTCTCCCAAGGAAAGGAACTGTCCCAGGAAAGTGGGAAGAATGAAGGCCCATGGTCCCTTTCTTATACGAGTCTAGTTGACCCTTGAACAAGGCAGGGGTTAGGGGTGCCAAACACCACTCAGTCAAAAAATCCACATATTTTTGACCCCCCCTCCCCCCATCACACAGACACCAGAAGTCGTGGATGCTCAAGTGCCCTACGTAAAGTGGCACAGATCGGTGCAGAGCCCACCCTCCACATCCACGGACCCCCAACTGCAGATGGAAAACAGTACAAGTATTAGTTGGAAAAAATCTGTCTATGAAGGCACCCATGCAGCTCGAACCCGTGTTGTTCAAGGGTCAACTGTTCTTTTCATTTGGTTTTTAAGAATTCCCACAGAAATTATCCCCAGCTCAGAAATGTCTTCTGTATAACCTAAATCCCTTAGCTTTGCTAAATCCTGTAATTTCTGCCTGCGTCCTCTGCCCAGAGACAGGGTCTGCAGGGATTAGGGACAGACTGAGGGACACAGCTGGCAACTGGGTGAAGAAAAGGGCCCTCTGCCTGGATGAATTAAGGGACGTTCCTACGAGCTCTCCCATGGTATTTTAAACAGCAGCCACCCCCAGCAGAGGTGGGTAGGGAGGATGACTCCACCAAGGTCAACTAACAAGATACTTTGTTCCTTGGATAAGTACAGCTCGGTTTCCTTTTGAGGTAGTCTGGGAAAAACCTGGTTTCTTTGTTTTTCTCTTTGAAGGGTGAAAAAAAGACATCATTTCACAGGCTTGCCTTGCCTAATATGGCACCTTTCCCGGGAGGTGAGCCCAGGAGGTGCCTCATTGTCCTGGCTATCAGGGAGCAGCAAGTGTGACAGACACACCCCAACACACGGGACATTGTGTGGCTAGCGGAACACAGTGGATTTTGTTTTGTTATGGCCCCAAGTTGGACCTGAAATGCACAGACCAAAACCTCCAGGAGGCGGCCCCTGGGGTTGGAAGAGGTCATGGTCAGCAGGCTGCGGCAGTCTAGGGTGGCGGTGGCTTCCTCCAGGACTTAGGATGCGTTGGGGTTTTTGAGTGGCTGTGGCTTCCTCGGCCTTTGGGTGTGGACGGCATGTGCCTGGGAGCATGACAGGCAGCACTGAGCCCGCACGGTGGGCACAGAACATTTCTGCATGGTTCTCAGGGTCTGGCAGAAACTGGCTGATAAGTTGTCTTTGGTGCAAAGCACATCTGTGGGAGGAGAAAAAA
>PVKM010039191.1:0-13798 GCA_004027735.1 Carollia perspicillata | reverse complement strand
CCCACGGTTTTCCCCCACCTCGCTGATTGGACCCTTTTCAGTCCTCTTTTGCCCAAGTCTCAGTTCATGGTCCTCTGCTCTTTTATATCTGCACTGCACCCCCGCCTGATTTCATCCCCTTTCTTTGCCTTAATTTTCTATCTATATGCCAAGGATCCAAAAACTTGCATCTCAAATCCAGGCCTCTCTCCTAAACTTGATATTTAAACATCTGACTACCTACAGGACATGTCTATCTAGCTGTGTAATTAGAAATCTGAACTTGAACACATCTAAACCTGAGAAATCGATCTTCCCTCCCAAACACACCCAACCACAGTACTCTACTCTGCATCAGTTCTTAGCAACTCCATCCTCCAGTTGCTCAGGCCACATACCTTAGAGTGTTCCTTAAGTGCCCTCTTTCAGGAAATTCTGTCAGCTCTGCCTCCAAAATACAGGGGTCCAGAAGAAGCAACACCTGCTTGAGCGTGGTTGGTAGGGTAATAATATGGGAACAATAATGTATAGTTTTAATCTGAACATTTTGCCTAAAATGTCCTATGGTGTGCTGATGTATGATATTGTAATGGTACAGAATTACATGCTTATGATTTCATAATAAAAGATTTTATAATAAAAAGGGGGCGTTATTTGTGCTAGACTTTGTGTATTCAGATTCTGACTACTTCTCACCATTACATGTCTAACCTGAGCCACTATCACTTCTTAACCTCCTACAGGTGTGTGTGGTATCCGGCCTCCCCTCTACGCTGCAGCCACAGTGATTATTTTACAAGGTGAATCAGATGACCTGACTCCACTATCCCCAACTTTCCGACATCTCCCATTTCCCTAGGAATAAAAGCCAAAGCGTTGCAAAAGTCTTCAAAGTCTTTCACAAGCTGACTACTTGTCACTCCTCTGACCTGATATTCAGCCACATCACGCATCACTCACTTCAGTCCCAGAACACTGGCCTGCTTACTGCTCCCCAGAGACATCAGGCATGCTTCCCCTTTACGGTCCTAGCACTGGTTGCCGCTTCTGGCTGAAACATTCTTCCCACCAAAACTCCAGTCGCCGCCCCCTCACTTCAATTCTGTGCACAGCTATTACCTCCTCAATGAAAGTTAACCTATATAAAATTACAACCAGTTACACTTCTAGATCCTTCTTAGTCTGCTCTATTTTTCTTCAGCGCTCACTCCTAACATGTCACAGAACTTTTTATTTATTTATTGTGTTATTAATGTCTGTCTCCAATGTGAGCTGAAGTGCAGACTAATTACTTGTGTCTGTTTTGTCCGTTGGTATTTTCCAAGCATCTAAAACAATTTCTGGCATACATTTGACATTCAAGAAATGTTTAAATAAGATGGTCAGAGAAAGATAAGTACCATATGATTTCACTTACATGTGGAATCTCATGAACAAAATAAACTAGCCAACAAAATAGAAACAGACTCATAAATAGAGAACAGACTAACAGCTGTCAGAGGGGTGAGGGGGGTTGTGGGGTTGTGGGGCTGTATGAAGAAGGTGAAGGGATTAAGCAAAAAAGAAAAATTCATAGACACAGACAACAGTAAGGTGATCACCAGAGGGAAACGGGGAGGGAAGAAGGAGAAGAAGGTGAAGGGGGGATAAATGGTGACGGAAGGAGACTTGACTTGAGGTGGGAAACACACAGTACAATATACAGACGATGTATTATATAAAGTACACCTGAAACCAGTATCATTGTATTAACCAATGTCACCCCAATACAGTCAATAAAAATAAATTAATTAAAAAATAAAAAAAGAAATTAAAAGCGGCCTTCGATTATTCTCTCTGCTTTTTTTCTGCTCGTCAGCTAAACCTCTCAAGATGTAGACCTGCTTTGCTCCAGATGGGGCGCATGGCTGCTAGCCATCCCCAGGCTCACATCTTTACAACTCCAGGACCATAAATGAATGGGGTCTTCCATCTCAACTGCGTTTGAAAACATTGAGGCGAAAGACTCTCAGGTCACATGCCTACCCTTAAGCCAATTGCTTTGGCCCAGAAGATGCATCTTGTGAAAGAATGGTAGATAACATACGTATACAGGTAACATTGAGATGTCGGGGAAGATGTGACATCTGGGAGACTCACCCTGAGCCGACAGCTACTTCCATTTATTTCTACTATCCCATCCACCATTCTGCCTCTTTTCCTGATAACAATCATGAGGTTAGAAGCAAAGAAGAAATAATGTCAACAATAGGACAACAGGGTAGCCCATAGACACTGCCCATTCATCATGTCCAAAAAAGTGAGTTCATCCTCTGGACCCCAAACCTAATCTTCCTAAACAGTTTCTACATTGTCAGATGACAAGTGACAGACACTCAGACTGGAAGCCTAAGAATCATCCTTGCACCTTCCCTCTTTCCTCCATCCACACGCAGCCCAATTCCAAGTCCAGTAGTTCCTGCTCCTAAGAATTTCTCGAATCTGGCCCAGCTATGAAGGGCTGTTTTGTTTTGTTTCTGTGTGTGTGTGTGTGTGTGCTTATCTCTACCCTGCCTACCTATCACATTGCATAATAAAATTGTTGGACCCTTTATGTATCTCTATAGATTTGGGGTTAAACATAGAAATTGACTTTCATCTCTGTACGTCCAGCAGCAAAAAAGCATGGATATTGTAGGTAACCAACAGACATTTGTTGAATCGAATGGAAAAGAACACATGAAAGGAAAGACCAATGGATCTGAGGGAAAGCAATTTCTTTTGCCTTGGTGATTGTTGGGTAATTTATGTCAACAATAACAGTTGACATTAGTGGCCTCAGCTTCTTCTAGTGTAAGGCACACAGCCTTAAGGGATCACCTTACTTGATCCGTCAGTGTTGTAAGGCACTAAGTGTGCAAATACTGACAAATATAGGTGTTAGGCAATCTTGAACTAATATAGCAGGGAAGTGTGAACATTTGAAGATTGAGACATATTTATACATTTTCCTAATGCAGCTATGTATATATACTCCGTGTGGCAGGAATGGCATCCTTATTGTACTTTCTACACCCCTCAGGGTTTTGGATACTGTAGGAGTTCAATAACTTTTTACTGAATAGTACATATACCTGCTTTCCCTCAAGGGCATAAGAAATGAAGCCTTTTCAAAACTCACCGCTTGCCTCAAAAACTACTTCTATCCTCAGAGGTAAAAATAAACTGTGGAATGTCTTACCTCAAATAAGTAGCAGAGGTAGTATTCAAACTCTTCCCTATCTCTCTGGTTCCAAAGCCCTAGTTCTTCACCATTCTGCCACATTGCAACCTGACGTCTTTGGAACAAATGTATCCAGTACCTCACCCTCTGCTATTTTGTTTTTGTACCAAGAGTTTCATCCAATTTGTGTTTTGAAATGGTCTTCTTGCCTCTGATGTGAGTTCTGGCAGCCTGCTTAGATTTCCAAATGTCCTCATCTAATCCCATTTGAACAACTCTTTTCTCCAATTCTCAGAAAGAGTATCACTCTCCGTCTTTAGAAATGAGCTGTTTCTCATGGCCCTGAACCCTCTGGGATTCAGGATCTTGTGATCCTTTTATGTTGGGCCCTGAAACTACCCCGTAGTTCACCAGTGGACTAACAGGAATTCCCTCTTGCCTAACTGGCTTAGCTCTGACTCATGTGAAGCTGTGACTCACATCTTTAGAGTCAACTGTGTACATCAGGTTTCTCAGCTCTTTATGAACCAATAATGGCTACGAAGAAAACTGTCCACAGGCTTTATTTTCCACATTATGATGAGCATTGATTTTACTTAAGGACAGTTCTTTTTTAAATTATTAACAATTTGCTTATTGACTACCTATAATATACCAAACTTGTTTTCTAGGAGCTGAGGACACAGAGATGAACGAAAAGCACACTCTGATTCTCATACTTGTTCTCAACACAATGGATGGGAGTAATGTCTATTGACAGATCATGAAGTGAATTCTGAGGTGCTGGGGGAGACTGGGGGAGGCAGACAGAGAAGATGGCGAATTATGCCTGAGAAAGAGCTGGAAAAACTCCAGACAGGTGCAGCTTTTGCACTGGGTCTAAAAGGGAAGAAAGAAAGATATTGCAATGGAATTTGTTTTTTAAAAAGACAGGCTGTGTTTGAAGACATATACATGCCAGATAGCTGAAATATACATTGTTTGGTGGGGCTAACTGAAGAATGACAATGTCCTTGCAGAATCATTATCATTTCCGAAGTGATCATCTAGCCTGACATCCTTATTTATGAGAAAACTGAGGCTCAGCGAGAGATTAGTGTGAAATGTCATCATGCCATTTTCTCCGTAGGAGTTAGCTCCATCATTACCTTTTTCACAAATATCACTCCCCTAGTTGTTTTCTTTTATTAAGGATAAGTACTCTAAGTTATTTTTTTGACCTGGTTGTAACTGTAGCATTCCAATGGAAACTTGGAAACAGCAGTTGGAAAAAGAAAGCACTCAGTGCCGTGGATTCTTTCTTACTTGCTCTTAAGGCTTCAGAGACCCTGGGAAAGCGGGCTCCGGATGCAGCCAAAATTCTAGTCATTTTCCAAAGTCATCCCGTGACAGACCAAAACAACGTCCCTGCATGTTCCTTCTTTCTCTTTTTACAAATAACCATAGTTTCTACAGAAGGGGGTGAAATTGAAAATAAATCTATGCATATCATAAATAGTTACAAAACTGTCACTGTTCAAAGTGGTTTCTAAATGAAAAATGATCAATTTTAAGTGATTAAATAACCTAGCATTATGCTAAACGTTTTTACACAGGTCATAAGATATCCTACAAATTTGAGTCATGTTAAAATACTTAAAAAACCCTCTTACCCTATCATATAAGCACAGTGCTTGAGACTCTTAGTTTATGAGTTCCTTTTTATAACACCGTAACAATTTTTGAAGTCCCAAAACAGACACTACTCCAGTTTTTGGTTCAGTTTGGCCAGAATTTCTTCTCAAACATGACTGTTTTAAGAGGATAAATGCAGAGTTTCAAAGAGGGATTGAGTTGTCTTAAAGCAGATTAAGGAAACTGACGTGAATCAGTCACTTTGGCTCCTAAAAAGGAAAGACTAGTTAGCCCTTTAAAAATATTACAGCTACCTATAAAGTGGAATGCAATTTGCATATATCTTCCAATGCACTGCAGTTAAGAACATGTTTACCTACCTACTCAATTTCATTGACTTATACTTGAGACTAAAATAATTTCTCTATGGCAGATCTCCAGTGAACAAAGAGAAAAGCACAAGAACAAATAAAATATACAGATACTTCTGGACTAAGATTTTTACATGAACATTTTTGGTATCTGTTTGTCTCAAGGTAAGGCAACAACTATCTAAGAATTCAATTGCAAAATAGGAGGGTCAAACATAAATTATAAAATTAGGAGGTGTATCAAGACCATTCTGTTTTAGACCTGTCCTATAAAAAAGCTCAGGTAGGATCATTTTGTTAAACAAAAAAGCTAGGATTAAATACAAAAGAAGAAGAAGAATCACAATTAGTGAAGAGATGAAAATCAAGATAGCATCTTTGTCAAAAAACATGAGTACTATTTACAGAACTGTCACCTAGAAATGCCATGACGATGGCACTTACTCTATGTACTAACTTACCTCTCTAGTAAAAAATATACTCAGTCTTTGGTTAGGAAATTAACTACTGAAGTCCCCCCCACCCTGCCCATTTTGGTTTAGTTAATTAGTTGGAAACAAAATTCACTGTGTCACAAAAGTCCCCAGGTCTACCTGAGACCAAAAATGAGTAAAATCCGAGTAGCACAAGTGAGGCATATTGTAGATGACCTGCAGATCCCCTACTGCTTATTTCCGGGGGAGTAAACAGCCTTGAATCACACTGTTACTATGACTTTATTTCATGGTCTCTAGGAATGCTATGGGATTTGATTTTCCATACCTTTCTTATCTTGGTTGGAACATCCCACTCACAGAATAAATTAGAGAAACTGTGTAGTGGCCATATTATCTCCAACAAAGGGACTCCATCCACCTGTAGCAGAGTAGGTTTCGTCTCTAAGGCCTCTCTCTCTGGTAACACTAGAGAGTAAAATAAGGGGGGAAAGTTTTATATATAAATATGGAAATTCTCCATATAGAAAGAAAACACTGATTTGAATAAATTCCTTTACTTTAGAAAAATAGGATTTTCAAAGATGTCACTTTTGGATTCCTTCTCTTAAAAAGCAAGAGCCACATTTATTTCAAAATATGTCCTGTTTTTAGAATTGGGGTATTAAGTCGTGTACTACTGTCCTCAAATGCATCATGGTTGCAAATGCTATGGTCAAAAGTCTTTACCTTTCTTCAGTTGACTGGTGATTTCATATGGTCTAGGAATATTTTTATCTTTTGGCATGATATTGTAACCATATGGTACAACACACTGACAAGCAAAAAGGGTAGAACTAGTTTGAAATCTATACACATATATACACACATATATTTACACATTTATATATTCACACACACATACACTGCATGCATAGTGAGAGAAGTCGCATGCATGCCTGCAAAGAAATAAAAGCAAAGTTACACATTCTACACACAGTATTGAGCTTCTCTGTCCATGTGAAAAAGGTCATTCAAAACCCAAAGCAAGATTGAAATTCCACTATAGATCTGAAAGCTTTCAAGAAACATATCAGGAACCACTTCATTTTGCTCTATCAAGTCATCTTTGAACTGTCTGTAACACTTTCTCATGCAGTATTTAATGCTGCTTCTCTATATACAATAGGAATTGCAGTAATGGTGTGACAGCTTGTATAATACATTTACGAAGGATTGTTAAAAGGGTAAACACACTAAGCTGTATTCAATGGATTCCCAGAGGGTGAAAATATCCTTCCCCTTTGATTTCAGGTTGCTTCAACATGGTTTTCCTTTGGAAAACGGCAATTTTAAATCAAACTTTATAAATTTCAGAAATATTACAGTGTGGCTCTCAGCCTGTTCAATATTCTCTGTGTCAAGAGGCAGGTCCCCTACAAGAAAACATAGAAGAAAAGCTCCTTGACAATGATTTCTTGGATTGACACTATAAGCAAAAGGCAACAAAAGCAAAAATAAACATGTAGGACTACACCAAACCGAAAAGCACAGCAAAGGAGACTATCAGCAAAATCAAAAAGCAACCAGTGGGATAGAAGGAAATAGCTGCAAACCATATGTCTGATAAATCATTAATATCTAAAATCCACAGGGATCTCCTAAAGCCCAATATTAAAAAACAAATAACCCAATTAAAAATGGACAAAGGAAGTGAATAGACATTTTTCCAAACAAGACATACAAATGACCAAAAGGTATATGGAAAGGTATGCAATGTCAGTTATCATCAGGGAAATGCAAATAAAAACCACAACGAGAGTCCTGGCTGGAAGTGGCTCAGTTGATCGGAGCATCATCTCATGCACCAAAAGGCTGTGGGTTCGATTCCCAGTTACAGCGCATACCTAGGTTGCAGTTCAGTCCCTGGTCAGGGTTTATATGAGAGGCAACTGGTTGAAATTTCTCTCATATCAATGTTTCTCTCTCTCTTCCTCCCCTTTCCTCTGTCTCTCAAATCAATAACCATATCCTCAGGCAAGGATTAAAATAACACAATGAGATATCACTCACTCCTGTTAGAATAGCTATTATTAAAATAAAGTAAGTGTTGGTGAGGACGTGGAGAAAATAGAACCCTTGCACACTGTTGGTGGAAATGCAATATGGTATAATTACTATGGAAAACAATACAGAAGTTCCTCAAAAAAGTAAAAGTAGAACTACCATATGATCCAGCAATTCCACTTCTAGGTATAAAATCTCCCACCCCTCGAAAGTTGAAATCAGGATCACAAAGAGATGTCTGCACTCCCATGTCAATTAACGCATTATTTACAATAGCCAAGACATTTTATCTGAATACGGGACGATCAGGAACACAATTACCCTCAACTCCTGTGCTGAGCCATTAAGCGAGTGGGTGCAAAAGCTAGCAAATGGGATAAGGAAAAAGAGGTATTTTCTCACACTGTTCACTACATGTAACTTTCATACAATCTCGTGTCAGAGGGACATAGCAGACTACTATTTCCTGCTTTTTATGTACGACATATTCTTTTAAAGTACAAATGTACTTTAAAGGTACATATCTTAGTTAAATTTCTACAAGAAATGTTTAAAAGTTATCTTAGATCTTAATACTTTTATTTTTAGTAAAAAGTAAGTACAAATATAAGAACATTATTACAAGAAAATGTAAAAATAATAAAAAAAAGTAGTAAATATTTGGACTTGAAATTAAACACTATATTTGAACCATAACTGCACTCTATTCTAGTTTTATAATCTTGAGATACTATTTTTAAATAAGACTTACTTTTTTAACTCTCTAAAATGAAGAAGGTTGTTATGAAGGAGAATTCAATAAATTCCATACAATAATGAACATGAAATACTTGCCTCTATATCTGGTAGGCTCATAGGAAGTTCTTGAAAATGGTGGCTATCATCATAACAAGTCAAAAATAAGTCTACATTACTATAAACTCAATATACAAAGACATAGAAAAGAGTCCACAATGTTGGAGTAGCCAAACCTGAAGTGGTTATTGTCCATCTTCCAAAGATGTTAATCCCTTCACCTCCTGCACCAAGAGGACGGGAAGTTCTTACCAGATATGACTGAACAACAAGATATCCGTCTCCCTGGGGTAACGTGGTGTGTATGGGTGTTCACAGTTCTAAAACAAAGCAATACTTTCACCAGAGCAACTTTGATTTTCAAGCAGAAAACTTGATCCTTTTAATATTTATGAGTAATCATTGTATCGTTATTTGTTTTCAGTGTGTAAAGACCCAAATGTTTGTGACTTTGTGTGATTAACCAAAACCAGGCTCAGATTTTTCACAAAGGAGCTCTGATCTGTTAAATAAAACAGTGTCCACCTACGCCAGGGAGGAGAATCGTAAGCACAGTTATACAAATCCAGTACCTAGATCTGAAACTTAACAATACATATTTTTAAACTCTGAATTTTCAGAAGCAGGATTTTAGGAATTGACTGCATTCCAATAGCTATGTTTTCAGTGAGGTTTATACTGAAGAATAATTATTGCACCAATATGTTCTCCATTTTAAATATTCATGATAGAAGCACTTGCTTATAAAAACCTCATTTTTTAATTAAAGCAGCAAAAAACCTGATATGGATGACACATGATTTATCCTTTTTGTTTGCACTTTGTGTATTTTGATGTTGAGATCTACAACTCTAAAATATTTATATTGGAAACAGGTACAATTAATGCACCAAGCAGTTAACTCATCCATTCACCCTTCGTTCTTATAACAAATATTGACTGGGAACTACTCAGTGATGGGTATTGTGCTGAGTGCTAAAACTAAAGTGGAGCTTCTAAAGTTTCCCCTTCATTACTACCAACTATTTAGGATTAAGTTATGATGAGGAGTGACAATGGATTTAAATCCTGTTATGGTAGCACTTTTATTAAAATTTCTATTAATTTTTGTATTACACTATTACGGACTTAATTAATTCTTTCCACTTTCCTAGAGACAAAAAAAGATACCGTCCCAAATACTCCTGTGTTAAAAAAAATGCCAGAGACATAAAAATGAGCACTGCAGCTATAAAAATGCATGATATAATAGATGTCACCTTCTCTCATTCAGCAAGGTAGCTTTCTGAAGCTTGCCAAAAAGGCAAATTTGGTCCTTTGCCTTTCACAGAACAGTAACCTGAAGTCGTTTTGATGGGATTTTATTCTGGATAATGTACAAGATATTCTCCTACAAGAAACCGTTAATCTCTCCTGTGCAGTGGATGGCCCTTTCAGCTTTACTATTTTGGGAGAAATCAGTGAAGTACAGCATCCCATTCCGCTAGACCTGCAAATCCTCAGAGTCTGCAAATACTGGGGGGACCACTTTGTAAAGGCTGTGATTGTCCAGCCACTATGCTCTATACCTAAAACTGATACAAAATAATACTGATGGTAAACTATAATTTAAAAATTAAAATAAATAAATAATAACGAAAAATAAATCCTCAGAGTCAGGCTGTGGGCAGCAGGGAGAGGGAATGTACCAGTTTTGAAAATAAAAAGTCTCCTGACAAATCACATCTGTATCTCAATGCCTACAACCTATATCTGATTTTCAAAAAGATTTTAAAGGTTCATGGAAATACAAGATACATCAGAAACCTTCCAAACTTACTCATGAATTGGGGGATAAGGAAGAGAGACATCAACGAATAGCCTATAATAATCTGAAGTTTGGGACCAAAAAAATCTCAAATTATTTTATAGTGGCCAAGTGAGAAAGCCACTGAGTATTTAGAAATATTCACTCTCTATCCTGCTTGTCATGGGCAACCAGCAAAGTCATCCACATCCCAGTCTTACCCCTCTTTGCAACCTTCTTAGAAGAGTCCGTACAGTTTCATACAGAGAACATGGGGAACATTGTGTTATCTTTCTATGGCCTCTGTAACAAATTACCAAAAGCTGTGGCTTAACCAGTATAAATTTATTATCTTATAGTTTTGTAGGCCAGAGATCCAAAATGGGTCTCCCTTGGCTACAATCAGTGTTCACAGAGCAAGGTTCCTTCCTGGAAGCTCTGGAGGGGGATCTATTTCCTTGTCTTTCCAGCTTTGAGAGACCACACATGTTCTTTGGCTTTTGAACTCTTTTGTCCAATCTCCAAGGCCTGCGGTGGTTGGTTGACCTTGTCTTCTGCCCTCTTGCAGTTTTAATTTGTGACAACACTGGGTCATCCCATATTTTAAGGTTAGCTGATTAGCAACCTCCACGCCTTCTGCAACCGTAATCCTCTTTGCCAAGTAACCTAATATAGTAATAGGCTCTGGACATTAAGGTGTGAACAACCTCAGGGTTAAGGAGGTTTTGTTCTGCCTACCACAGCAGTAATGGACCTGGATTCAAAAACCCATTCTACGCTCCAGAGCTCTGCCATCTGAGGCGAATTAGGTAATCTCTTACTGTGTTACTCCCTTCGGAAAAATAGCTTAATAACAGCTATCTCATGAACAACGATGAAGATTACATGGGATAATATGTGCAAGACATCTAAGCACCGAGCCTGGTATAAAGCACAGCCTCCACGTTATTCATTGTGATAAGGACAACATTTCTGAAATGTCCTAAA
Source organism: Carollia perspicillata (assembly GCA_004027735.1). NCBI lineage: Eukaryota > Metazoa > Chordata > Mammalia > Chiroptera > Phyllostomidae > Carollia > Carollia perspicillata. The sequence continues at coordinate 2,584 of PVKM010039191.1, read as the reverse complement.
TTAATTACAGCAGGCCAGAGGGTGGATGGAAGAGTAAGTGGGAGTTAATTAATTAACACCTGCAGGGCCAAACCAACAAAAGACTGCTCACACTCCTGATGTATGCTGGAACTTTGAACTAACCTCCTGGTGGCTACTACAAAGACGATCTAAAAGAAAGCCAGGTGCCACCCACCCCAGGGGCCTCCATTTCTTGCTTTCCCATGAGCTTTCGAGACTGTTGGCCACAACCAATCCAAAAGAACAAACACTTCTTCTTTCTGGACTCTGTCCCAAAACTGCCCTCACTTCACGTTATTCCGCCTACCTTATCTGTAGCCAATGTAAATTCCTTTAAAACAGCTCCCATCTTTCCCGAACCTTGATGTGTGATACAGCACCATCATCTCCAGGATGACAGACTTGCTGCCTTCTCCACCAAAGCACGCTGTTGGTGGTTTAGACTTCATGCCCCTGACCCTGGTCCTTTAGGGCCCAATTAACACCTTCTTTTTAAAAGGCTTTCAACTGTGGAAGTTTTTTGTTTGTTTTTTTGTTTTGTCTTATAATTTCAATCTTCTCTTACTGTCTTTTCAAAAGTCAACATCATCAGGGGAGAAGTTGGATTTGGGATCTAGGTCCACTTTGGCTTCTAGCCACGCTCACTGCCTCACGCCATACTGCCTCTACAAGAAATTTCATTGTCGGGAGACACTGAGCCATGTGTGAATTTACAGACATGAGTGTCCTTCTATTGCTAAGGTAAGCACTCCAATATTTTATTCTGATTAAGGTAACAGATTTAGGCTGATCCAGCACAAATTCTGAATTGAGTTCTCTCATGCAAACAGGTGATTTTTAAAGAGATAGCCAAGATCTATCAGCCAAATATGATTATAGCATTGACCAATCCTCAGTGCTGATGATATTAGCAGTTCTGACCATCTCGGGAAGGATTAAATGGTCAGTTTGAATGACACACAAAATAAACAGCAAAGTGTTTGTTTTTTAGAGCTCCCATGTTGCTACAACTACACAATAGGAATGTTCTGGATTTTCAGAAACTCTTTTTCAAGTTACAAAATAAAACATTGAAGCAAGCCTGAAATCTGTCTCAAATGGTAACACGACCAATCCAAACTCTGTAGCTTCATAAGGGAAAGTATAACATCACATAGTAACTGCCTGGTCGTTTAATCAAGAGCCACAGGTGTACGTGGAGATCTCCCTACCTCCTATGTAAAAACACAAAAATTCACTTTTTAAATTCAGCATGCTCTTGAGTTGAGAAAGACTTGGCTTTCAGCTGCCCACATCCTTTTCCTAATTGTGATATGAGAAAAGGGGAACAAAAGAAAAACATCCACTAATGATGGCAACCTAGTTCTCATTCTCTAGGCAACGGTAATGATGTGAAGAACCTACAACACTGGGGGTCTTGTCTGAGAGTAATTAAGTAATTACAAAGAGAAAGTAATGCGATACAGTGATGTCAACAAATCAGCGTTTCAAAACAACTCATTATCAACATAACCTTGACATCTTACAACTCAAAAAAAATCACTGAATTTTTACTTTGCCTAAAATTTATCTTAGCATTTACATCTTACTTCTTACCTATTAAAGCATTTTGGTGGTATGGGAATACGTGTGTTGGGGGAACAAGATGAAGGACGGAAGGAAACCCAACCCCACTTTTTTCCCCCAACAGGTGACTAGGAGAGAAGAGTCTCTGGGAAGTGCCAAGGAAACCTGATGGTGTAAGCCACCCATCTTCTTTACAAAATGTGTTCTTCACACTTTACAAAATGTGTTCACATTTCTCATGCACTTTACTTGTGAAATAGCTGTTATTTCTTTTCCAGTTAAGGAAGCTGACTCAGATAGGTTAGTCTGATTGTACGGTGCTCACAGAGTTCATGGACCCTTTCAATCTCCTGCTGAGTAAGGAGATTCCCTCTGAGGTAGCCTGGGAAATGTCATTTGGTGAGACATTCTCTTCTGGGCTCATTCTTAAAGGTCTTTTTCTAGTTGAAGACTTTGTTCATCCAGCACAAGTTCAGATGTGTTCTTGAAATCTAGTGTTTTCCTCTAAAGCCTTCAGAAGGGTATCAGCCCTGCTGATGCATTGATATAAGCCTAGGAAGACTCTGACTCCAGAACTGTGAGAGAATAATTCGGTGTTGTTTTAACCCCTAAACTTGTGCTAATTTGTTACAGCAGCAATAGGAAACTTATACAGATTCCGGTACCTGGAAGTGCCAACACCTTAAAATGTAGAAGTGGCTTTGGAATTGGGCAATGGGCAGGGGCTGGGAGAATTTTGAGGAAGATGATAGAAAAGTCCTAGATTGCCTTTAACAGCTGGTGAGTAGAAATACGGATGTTAACAACTGCCCAAGTGAGGACTCAGAAGGAAGTGATGAGTGTGTTAGAGAGCAAATATATTATCTTAAAGAATATTTACATTGTGAGAAACAGGCTGTGAGTCGAAATATTAACATGAAAGGCACTGCCGGGGAGGGCTCAGATGAAATGAGGAGCACATTATTGGAAACGGGAGAAAAGAAACCCCTGTCATACAATTACACAAAGCTTAGCTGTG
>PVKM010039190.1:0-13890 GCA_004027735.1 Carollia perspicillata | reverse complement strand
TTGTATAACTTGAATAAATAATTCCTTTCCTTTTCACCAATCTCTAACATGGAGAGCTATAATTCTCTGGCAAAGGGAAAGGTGAGCCTACTACAGGGGGACTCCCTTCCCTGGCAGCCAATCAGGGAAAGTCATGGGAGACCACATGTGCAGTAGCTTTAAAGTAATATAACTACTTGTACATGCACAGTAAAAGCCTGCCAAAACTAGCCAGGAAGGATCCGCCTTATAAGAACAGAGTCCCTCTAGCCCATGAGGTCAATCTCTGCTTGGAGCTGGCCTGCTCCCATGTTCTCTGCTATAAACTCTGGGTGTTCGGTTCAATTCTTTGTCCTGATCACCAAGAACCTGGTTACCTGTGCCCACCTGTGACAGCTGCACCAGTCTTCGTTCCTGTTACAGAACAGTCACACACACACACACAGGGGCCCGGACTCCGGAGGATGGTATACTAATACCGTCCGGACCACCTACTGGGCTCGTCTGTCTACCATCAGACATCTCTCAATGGCAGAAATTAATGAAAAGGAAAGGAAAGGTTTACTTAAGGCTATTCAAACTTAAATAAGTGACCCAATGTCCCCATTAAACTATCAAAGTCCTTTAGGCCAACTACTGATGCCCACAAGGCTTCCTTCTGCCCCTGCCCTTATCCAAGCTACTGTAAGCCCGGAAAAGCAGCACCCATCTGTGTTTCCAGGCCGCTGGCACCGTCAGCTGTGTCACCATCCAAGCAAAGCCTCTTCTTTCCTCCACCAGAGCTGTTGAGGGGGGTCTTCACTCTGGCAAAACCTCGGGGTTCCCCCCCTTCACCAAATCTGCGAAGGGGTCTGCACTCTCACCAAGCCTCGTGGTACTCTGCTTGCACTGCCACAACCACGTGGTCCTTTTCTTCCACCAGAGCTGTGAAGGAGGTCCTCACTCTGGCAAAACCTCATGGTTCCCCCATGCAGTGGCTGACATGTCTGGGTTTAAATCCCCATGCCAATCTTCCTCTGTACCATTTCCAACTCTTCCTACAATCAGTTACACCTACCAGGGCTCCCATATCCTTCTAGCTTTACCGGGCTGCCATAGTGAGTCTGGGCAGGTGTGGCCCCATGGCATGGAGCCAATCATCTCCAATCTCTCATGCAGACTCTGTAACCAAGGAGAGTTGTCTCCCAGTTACTTCTTGGGTGGAAGTCACTCCCTCTCCCTGGCTCAAAGCATGGCCACAGCTATTTAACATATCTATGAAACCAGTTAAAGGCTATAGATATGTTAAATGACCATGCTAGAGGTGAGCTGCAAAGCTGTTGCTATGCAAAACAGCTCCCAATGGCCTGGCTCCATTTGTCCCTACCCCCAACTCACACCTATGGGGGAAAGGGGTGAGGACATCTTAATATTTCCTGAACACCTTGGGTTCTGGACCCCATTCCAAATCTCTTTTTGGGGCCCCCCTCTTGGCTGCACCCTGTATCATTCCCACTAACAATGTACAAGGGCTTCCCTTTCTCCACATCCTCACCAAAAATTGTTGCTTGTAGATTTATTGATGACAACCATTCTGACAGGTGTGTGGTGATATCTCATTGTGGTTTTAATTTGTATTTCTCTAAGTATTAGTGACATTAAACATCTTTTCATATATCTATTGACCATCTATATGTCCTCTTTGGAGAAGTATATATTTAGATCCTTTGCCCATTTTTAATGGGATTTTTTTGGCATTGAGTTGTAGAAGTTCTTTATAAATTTTGCATATTAACCCCCTTATCATATTTATTATTGGCGAATATGTTCTTCCACTTAGTGGGTTATCTTTTTATTTTGTTGATAGTTTCTTTTGCTGTGCAAAAACATTTAGTTTGATGTAGTCCCATTGTTTATTTTTTTCTTTTGTTTCCTTGCCTGAGGAGATATACAAGAAAAAATATTGCTATGAGAAATGCCCAAGATTTTACTGCCTATGTTTTCTTCTTAGATTTTTATGGTTTTAAGCTTTACATTTAAGTCTTTAACCCATTTTGAATTTATTCTTTCATATGGTTCTTAGATTTTTATGGTTTTAAGCTTTACATTTAAGTCTTTAACCCATTTTGAATTTATTCTTTCATATGGTATAAGAAAGGTGTCTAGTTTCATTTTTTTTTTTGCATATATCTGTCCAGTTTTTCCAAAATCATTTATTGAATAGAATGTCTTTACTCATGTCTGCCTTATAAGGGCACTAATCCCATTCACAGGAGCTCCACCCTCATGACCTAATGACCCCCATAAGGCCCATCTCCAATACCATCACATAGGAATTAGGGGAGTGTTACAGAACAGAGGTCCAAGAGGGGGCAATATTTGGCCCACCCACGGACGCCAAACACTGTTACAGAACATTCATATACACACAGGGGCCCGGACTCCAGAGGACGGTATACTAATACCATCCGGACCATCTACTGGGCTCTTCTGTCCACCGCCAATGGGAAAGATATCTCTCAATGACAGAGATTTGTGAAAAGGAAAGATTTATTTAAGGCTATACAGACTTAAAGTAGTGACCCAATGTCCTGATTAACCTATCAAAGTCCTTTAGGATAACTACTGATGCCCACAGTGCTTCCTTCTCCCCCTGCCCTTATCCGGGCTACCCTAAGTCAGGAAAAGCAGCGCACGTCCATGTCTCCAGATCACTGGCACCGTCAGCTGTGTTGCCATCCAGGCAAAGCCTCTTCTTTCCTCCACTAGAGCTGCGGGGATCTACAGTCTCACCAAGCCTCGTGGATCCACTCCTTGCAAAGCTGCAAAGGGGTCTGCACTCTTGCTAAGACCCCATGGTTCCACCCTTGCAAAGCTGCAAAGGGATCTGTACTCTCGCTAAGACCACATGATATCCCCTCCCCTTACAAAGCTGCGAGGGGATCTGTACTCTTCCAAGTCCACGTGTTTCTCCCTTCAATGGCTGCCGCATCCCCCCTTTTATACTCGAACCATCTTCCTCTGCAGCTCCATTTCCAGCTCCTCCCACAGTAGGCCACACCACCCCAGGACTCCCATACTCTGTTGCCATGATGAGTCTGGGCATGTGTGGCCCCATGGCATGGAGCCAATCATCTCCAAGCTCTCATGCAAGCACTGTAACCAGGGGGAGTTGCCTCCCAGTTACTTCCTGGGTGGAAGTCACTCCCTTCTCCCTGGCTCAGAGCATGGCCACAGCTATTTAACATATCTATGAAACCAGTTAAAGGCTATAGATATGTCAAATGACCATGTAAGAGGTGAGCTGCAAAGCTGTTGCTATGCAAAACAGCTCCCAATGGCCCGGCTCCATTTGTCCCTTCCCCCAACTCACACCTATGGGGGGAAGGGGTGAGGACATCTTAATATTTCCTGGACACCTTGAGCTCAGGACCCCATTCCAAATCCCTTTTGGGGGCCCCCTCTTGGCTACACCCTGTATCAGGAGGACAGGACCATCCAGTCTATGGCAGAAATCTGTATCACCCGCCACCACCATTATCTACAGAGGAATTATGGCATATAAAGAAATTACCTTAAAGTAAAATGCTGCAGGAGATATAATGAAAAATTAAAGGAGTTCCCAAAATTGTGAAAGAGATTATTTCTGGCTGGGAAATCTAAAACATTGTCCCGAAAGAACTAGCATTTGTGTTGGGCCTTGAGGAATAGAAAGGAGGCTGTAGAGGGCAAGGAAACACTGCGTGGAGGCAAAAACTGAAAATTCCTGAGCGCAGTGCAGTCTGAGACACACGAAGGGTTTGGAGCAGCTCCCGGAAGCTTAATAAAGAGCCAAGGAGTACTTTTCAGTAGGCGTTCAAGCTGGGCTCCAAGAAGAGCCCTTGGGCACCAACAGATGGCTGGACTGGGATTGTTGGGAGGGAAAACGTGGCAGAAAGGCCACTGGAAGAGTGTTCTGCCTCGGGAAGGCCACGGGTGCCAGTACGTACAGAAGTAGTTTGCACTCATTTGTGGAATCAGCTTCCTGCCTTCTGCCACTGGTTCTTGCAGTGCATTGCCTAGAACTCTTGCATTAATAAGAATACCAACACCCAATCATCAAACACAGTGGGAGGAGACAGAGCTACGGTGAGGACTGTCTGAGGCCGCAGGCGACTGCCCTTGTGTGATTCAAAAACACAGGTTTCAACCAGTGAATGACATAACATGATGAATGGGGCCACTTGTTTAAAATCTTCCTGTTTCACTCTTAAGAATGTGCTTGATAAATCTGTATGTCTCAAAGACTACAACAACAGTACTAAACAAGCGCCCCCATATTACTTGAAATACATCACACACTGGCTAGGGAGGGGACAGCAGCCTGTGAAATAACAGGGAACAACCACTGGATGCAGAATGATTGAGAATACCTGGGAAACCATTTTGACCCAATTTTCTAGATATCTCAAGTCCTTCTTTTTTTAATTTGATAAAGTACACATAACAAAATGTATTGCTTTAACCATTTTAAGTGTACATTTTGGTGGCATTAAGCACATTCACAAGGTGTACAGCTGTTACCACCACTGCAGGGTTCCATCCCCAGAACTTTTTCATCTTCCCAAACTGCAACTCCGTATGTTAAACACCAGCTCCCCGCTGCCCACCCGCTGCCGCCCCAGCCTCTGGAAACCACCATTCCACTGCTATCTCTACGAATCTGCCTCTTCTGGGTACCTCCTCTAAGTGGAATCATACTTGTCCTCTCGTGCCTGGCTTCTTTCATTCAGCACAGTGTCCTCAAGGTTCATCCGCATTGTAGCATGTGTCAGAATTTCACTCCTTTTTGAGGCGGGATACTATTCCATTGCATGAATATACCACATTTTTTTATGTATTTATCTGGCAATGGACATTTGTTCGTTTCTACCTTTCGACTACTGGGAATACTGTTGCCGGGAATGTTGGCACAAATACCCGCTGAGTCCCTATTTTTAGTTCTTTTGGGTAAATACCAGAACAACTGTTAAGTACCGTATCTCCACCACTTTGTAGGAAATATGAATTTTATGAGAGAATTCTGAAGACCACTAACCTTTTAAAATATTTCTTTTATAATGCATAAATATTTCTTTTGAATACAACATTTTGAAAAGGGAAAGGGGGTTCTTTTGAATATAAAATTAACATATTTTAGTATCTAGGAACTATACAAAATTGAAGTTACACATAATTCTACCATTTAGAGGTGATGATTGTCACCAAGTTAGCATGCATTCCTTCAGTCCTCATTCCAGCTTTTTTAAATGGTATTATTTTATTTTGCAGTTTTCTTTTATCACTTATATAGCATGAATAGTTTTCCATGTAATTATTTTTTACACAGAATATTTAATGGCTGTGTAACGTCCCACTGTAAAGATATCCATGTATGTTCATATGTGATCATTTGTTTCATCAATTATAGCTGGAAAAACACATTAGTCCAAAATGACAAATCCGAACAACCCCCTCTCCAGAGACAGCATCCTCTCAGGGCAGCTCACTTGCTGTAGAACTGCTACAGTCTTTAACTGCACCTGCGAATCCAGCGACTGCACCCTTTGCTCTCCCATCGACCCAGCCCCCTGCCTCGACGGTCTGCTTTACTCAGCACCAATTCCACAGCCTACCGCACTCAGTTCTGTCATCTCGCCCTCTGCTGCACGAACACGGCAAAACTCCAGCCCTGGGGAAACCCGGATGCCCGGCGTTTCTGTCCCGAGAACTCATTCGTGTGGATGTTACTGAAGACAAACACTGAATAATTCACAGTTACCATTCTCAAATGAGCCCTCAACAACTGCCCAGCTTGGTCTCACATTCTCCACTGATGACAATTTCATAATTTTACTTTAATCCTCGAACTTTCCAGCCATACTCAACCTGTTTTTCCTCACTCTCAGATACTCTCTTGCATTGTATGGATTCATTTATTAATGCACAATTACTTATGAAGCACTTATTAGGAGGTAGGTACTGTTCAGTCACTAGAAATACTGCAGTGAACGAAATAAAGTCCCTGCCCTCTGCACAGCACCCTTCTAGAATTTAAAGAGACAGATCACAAACAAACATATAACATATAACAATAATAGATGGTGTCAACTACTGAAAAGAAAACTAAAGGAGGGTGGTGAGCCAATGGAAAGGGGGAAAGGTGCTCAGGGAAGACCTTTTCTGGGAGATTACCTTCAAGCAGAAACCTAAAGGCAATGACAGAGCAAGTTACTTGAGACTCTGCTCAAAATTACTTACCACTTCTTCACGGCCTGCTTATCAATCTCTGTTCAACATCTTTTATGAAATGCCCCCAGGCTTTCCTTAGGCCTCAAACAAACTCAGTGGTACGCCCTGATTTTTCTGTTCTATGTCTTGCCAACCTGTCCCCTTTTTTCTGGAGTCTCCTCCCTTCCTTCAAGACCCAGTTCCACTGTTGCAAAGCTTGCTCCTTTCCTGGCCACTGACCTCAGCACTTTCTGAAACTCTCTCTTGGTCTTCCTTGTGCCTCTCAAGCAGTCACACTTCTCTTTCTCACAACACCTGCTCCCTACATCCCCTCCATGGCTTAAAAACATCATGTGCCTACAATAAATCCAAAACCTATATCCCCTGTTACACTTCTCTTCTGAGTGCAAGGTCACTTTACATCTGTAATTATATTTCCTCAAAACTTCTATCTTCAAGTTTAAGTTCCGATCCCCTCTCCCCACCCCACCCTCCTCCTCATGCTGTCATCCTCAGTGTGCACCCCACCACACATTCCTGCTCATGCCAGAAACCTGGGAAGAGGCTCCATTCCTGTCGCACTGGGAATCATCCCTCCGCTCTGCACCTGAGCGGTTCCCAGTGTCATGCACACTGTCTTGGAGAGGATCCCTGTGGTCACCCGCTCCGTGGGAGGTCCCCTTCACCCTGTTGTGTTCTCTCTCACAGCGTCCTGTGTGCTTTCCTTCATAGACAGGGTTACTGAAATTTGTAACTATATGCTTTATCCACTTCCATTGTGGACACTTCATGAAGGTAGGGAGCATGGTGATTTCTTCATCGTTGATACATACTACCTGGCTCAGTGCCTACTCACCCTAGTCTCACTACACTGCTTACTCTCGTCCTCTGCAAACTGTGTTTTTTAAGACTAAGATGCCACCCTTGGACTAGTGAAGTTACAGCTGTATAAGCATCACGGGTGAACAAATAAATGAATGAGTAGTAATAAATGGATGATCATCTTCACAGTAAATGCTCGAGAAATATTTGATATGTAATGAGACCAAATATATTAATGTTTGTGGGTTCACAGACTTCCTGCCCCATCATAATCAGATGTTTTTTAGTTAGCTTTCTTCTCTGCTCTGCATCTGTGAGGATTAAAAGAAAAAACTAGCCCTGGCCAGGTGGCTCAGTTGGTTGGATCATTGTCCCAAACACCGAAGGGGTGCAGGTTTGATCCCTGGTCAGGGTGTGTGCTGGAAGCAACCAATCCATTTCTCTCTCTCTCTCTGAAAGTCAATAAACATGCCCTTGGGTGAGGATCTTTAAAAAAAAAAACAGAGAGAGTAAGAAGTTATACTCCTCAGGTAGCTGTGTATGTTGGGGTAGGAAGGGAGGAAGGAGGATTTGGACACCAACATAAAGTGGCCCCTAGGAGCTTGTGGGTACCAGAGAAATGCAGTGGGTGAGGTCTGTTGATGTTTATCTTAGACAGACTGTGTACACTAGACCTCTCCTGTTTGTAAGAAACAAAAAAAAAAAAGTAACTACTTTTATTTGGAACATTTTATGCTTTTAAAATCCCCAAACCAAACCTGATAAACAACAAGTTGTCCCACATAACAGGAATCCCACAGATGGTACCATCTCCAGAAATAGTTCATTTAGGATTTTTGCTCTTTTTGTTGGTGATTTTAGCAGTTGGACAATGTCTTAAAGATACTGAGTCGCTCTACATCTCCGCTCTGCCATTCTCAGTGTCGGCTTCATCCTTCAGTGGCAGCATGAGAGCAGAAACGATGACCTTCAAAGAGAATAATTAGACCATCTCTTCCTGCAGCTCCCTTACAGGAAAGAGCAAATCGTCCCAGTTGTCCCCCAAAAGACTTCTCTTCACCTCTCACCTAAGTTGGCTGACCTGCCTATCATAGCGTAGAGGTTAAGAACGTGAGGCCTTGGTTCAAACCTTAATTCTATCACTTGAGATCTTAGACAAATCTGTGCCTCAGTTTCTCCATCTGTAAAATGGGGCTAGGAATAGTACCTACGTTGTAGGGTTGTTATGACAGTAAAATCAATGTGCATTTCATGAGTTGATATTTAGCATTTACTATGTGCTGTGCTCTGCGCAAATTCTCATTAATTAGTATGGCTGTTATTGTTGAAGCTGAGCCAATCAATGTCTTACAAAGGGAAAGAGAGCCTTACCCAAATCAGGTTCACTCTTTGCGGTTCCGTGAGGGAGGGGGAAAGGAAGACAGGAGGCTGAATAGTGTACTAGACTGCTGACCGTGATCCCGTACAGACTGTGTTTCTTAAATACTAGGATGCCACCCTTGGACTAGTGAAGTCATAGCCATATATGCATCACAGGTGAATAAATAAATGACTGAATAATAATAAAAGGATGAGCATCTTCGTAGTTATCCTTTACACACTTCCACAATTATTCACTTAAAATATGTTCACAGAAATAATTTTTTTAAATAAAAGGTAGAGAAACTTTTCATAGTTTTGAAAACTACTGCCAAACTGCTTTTCAGGGGTGTAAGATCAATCTATACTGTCAGAATTAGTGATAAGATGACAGTTTCATCATATCTTTACTGAGCCTACATGTCATTCTTAATTTTTTCCAACCTCACCTCTAAGTTATATTTTGACTATTAGTGAATATATATGTTAATTTATTTGTTAATTTACTTATTACTAATATCCTTTTGTTAAATCAATTATCTGGTTTATACTGCCATGTGTATTGCTATTTGGCTACCAAACATTCTTCCCTTCTTGTTTATGAACAACTATAATTCTCTTGGAGGTGGTATGTACCCAGCTAAACATAACATTATGAAGCCTTCATTATAAATAGGTATGCTCATGTGACAAAGTCAAATAAAAGAGATGTACTTGGAATTTGTAGGCTAAGTGAGGCTTCTGAGAAAGCTCCTTAAAGATAGAGAGGAAGCTCAGGTAGCGTGCACTTCTTTGTCTTTCCTCCAATTCCAGCTTGGAATGTAGATACAATATTGGGGATGGAGCAGCCATCTTGTGACCATGAGGGAAAGGCTGAGGTAACTGCAGAAAACTCAGATCTGATATCTTTAGTAGGTAAAACAGTGTCAGCAACCATCACCCATCCGACTTTTCATTACAATAGAAAATTAAACCTTATTTGTCACTGTTTTTTGGATTTCTGGTACATGTAGTAGAATTTAATGCCTACCTAATATAATAACAATGCCTTTTGTTATTTTCTACTTTGAATTTTGTCTTATTAATATGTTAAAGTTCTTTATGCATTTTGTTTCCAATACGATGCTTAGTAACTTTTTATCGATAATAAGTGTTGCAAATCTTTGTTCAGTTTGTTGTTTTATAATTGAATTCTTTTATTTATTATTTTCCAAGTTTGATTGAGGTATCATTAACATATGACATTGTATACACATTTAAGATATATATGTATATATTTGATATATATGTATATGTATACATTGTGAAACAATGTATACAATATTTCACCACAATACATTTAGTTACCATCCATCACTTCTCATAGAGACAGTTTTTTGTGTGATAAGAACTTTTATGATCTAACCTCTTAGCAAGTTTCAAATATACAATCCAGTGTTGTTAACTGTAGTCACCATGCTGCATGTTATAGCCCCAGGACTGACTTATCTTACAACTGAAAGTTTAGACCTTTTGACCACCTTCGCCCATTTCACCCACCCCTACCCTCTCTCCTCTGGCAACTGTCAGTCTGTATCCTGTATCTATAAGTTTAGTTTTCTTAGATTCCACATACAAGTGAGATGATACAGTATTTGTCTTTCTTTGTGTGACTTATTTCCCTTAGCATAATGTCCTCAACGTCCGCCCATGTTGTCAAAATGGCGAGATTTCCTTCCTTTTATGGCTGAATAATATTGCATTGTGTATATATACCACATTTTTTATCCATTTATCCATCAATAAACACTTAAGTCGTTTCTGTGTCTTCACTGTTGTAAGTAATGCTTCAATGAATATGGGGGCGCAGATATCTTTTTGAGGTAGTGACTTCATTTCCTTTAGATATATTCCCAGAAATGGAATTGCTGGGTCATATGGTAGTTCCATTTTTAATTTTTTGAGGAACTTCTATATGTTTTCCACAGTGGTTGCACCAGTTAACATTCCCACCAACAGTGCCCAAGGGTTCCCTTTTCTCCACATCCTCACCGACACTCATTTTTTGTCTTCTTGATGATAGCTATCCTCACAGGTGTAGGGAAATAACTCATTGTGGTTTGGATTTTCTTTGCACTGATTATTATTGATGTTTAGCACCTTTTTGTGTACCTGTTGGTCACTCGTATATCTTCTCTGGAAAAATGTCTGTCCAGTTCCTGTGCCCATTTTTAAATTTCATCATTCAGTTTTTTTTTGGGGGGGGGTGTTGTTGTTTTTTGCTACTGTTTATATGTGTTCTTTATATATTTTGGATATCAACTGCTTATGAGATCAAAGATTTGCAAATATTTTTTCCCATTCTGAGGGCTGACTTTCATTTTGTTGATGGTCTCCTTTGCGGAGCAGAAGCTTTTTAGCTTCATGTAGTTCTACTTGTTCACTTTGTTTTGTTTCCTTTGCTTTTGGTGTCAAATTTAAAAAGGAAATCATTGCCAAGACCAATGTCAAGGAGCTTTATCCCTACATTTTCTTCTAGGAATTTTATGGTTTCCAGTCTTACATTCAGGTCTTTAATCCAATTTGAGTTGATTGTTGAAGATCCTGCTCCATTTTTTTCCATGTGGCTGTTCAGTTTTCCCAACATCATTTATTAAGGAGTACCTTTTCCTCGTTATGTATTCTTGGTCCCTTTGTCATGAATTAATTGAACATATATGCATAGGTTTATTTCAGGATTCTCTATTCTGTTCCACTGATCAATGCATCTGTTTTCATATGAGCACCGTATTGTTTCGATCGCCATTGCTTTGCCAGTTTGAAATCAGGAAGTGTGATGCCTTCAACTTTGTTCTGCTCGATTTGTTGTTTGCTTTTCAACTTTACTTAAGATGGTTTTTTACTATAACGGTTTGAAATATTTTTTGTACTCAAACCCATTATTCCGTTTCTCTTTTTAATTTTTCCTCTGAAGCTCGGAAAGTCCTTCTGCATCCCAATGGCCCATAAATGTTTACCTATATTTTGTTCCAGAATTTTTTGTTTCATTTACCCAGGTTTTAAAACATATCTGAAAAGTTTTTGATTTGTGAAGATACGCATTGTTAGCCGGTTATCACAACAGCACTTATTAAACAACCCATTCTTTTCTGAACTGATTCAGGCTATCCTTAGCCCACACCAAAAATTGCGTTCACTAGAGTCTGTATTTGTACTTACACTCTCTTTCATCTATCTGAAATAGTATCTAGTATGGTAAGTCTTTGTCATCATTTTCCTTTTCCAAAATATTTTCAGTCATTCTCAAGTGTTTATTCTCCTCTGTAAACTTTAGAAACACTTTGTCAAGTTAAAAATGTGTTGGTCGGTATGATAGCATTGTACTACATTTGTAATTTATTCTTGATAGAATAAACATATGTCAAGATCAATGTCAGTGACAAGGGGCACTCTGTGCGATGTGGCACAGTGACAGAGCCGGACAGACGGGAGCACTTGACCCGCCTGAGACTCACTTCCCCACCTTCTCGGGCCCTGCCTGTAGGTTGGCCGTCTGTGCTCGCTGCGAGGCCGGTGTGCTTTCGCCTTTGAAGTGAAGGGAATTTTTTTTTTTTAGTAAAAGGTGGGAAAGGTTGTACTCAACATCATTTTTAGAAAGAGCGCCAGAAAGAAAGCTTTTAAGAGCAAAAGGAAAAAGGTCACTCATGGGGGTGGATGTGCACAGGATGATGAGTCACATGGGAGCAGAAGCCAAGGCCCTGAGCATCACACGAAAAGGCCACGCAGGAGGTCGGTCCTAGCCAGGCTTTCTAACATAGAGAGGATTCTCTAGGAACTTAGGGACGCAGCTTTAGAAGGCCAAGGTAAAAATGCATTAGGAATATAGGGCCTTGCTGGAATTCCATTAGTTAACAAAACAAGAAGAAAGAACAGGCCCATCTTTCCAACTGCGGGGCAAAAATGCTGCCCGGGCCTCAGTGCCGGGGATAGGAGAGGGGCAAGGAGAGGGACAAGGAGAGGTACAGGGAAACTTCAGGAACTCTCCAGCCCAGCTCCTACAGGATTTCCTCCTGGTCCTGAGGGCTTCTGACATCTAAGAGTGTTCATACCACGAGTGTCCAGGAAAAATCCGAGTTAAGGGATGGGTGGCATTTTAATCTAAACCAAGTTACTGTTGTGTGGCTACAGCCACATTAGAGGGTGAGGGGCCCACTTCTAGAGCTTCTGCTTTCGAACCAATGAGCACTATGGAAGAAGCAGAGCCTTAGTGTTTCTCAGCATAAGGGTTTACTATCTCCAGAGTAAATGCTAAACATACTTCTGATAAAAACTGAAAATCTTGGTGTTATCTATTCAGGCTCAAGTAAATTCTGCATCTTCTGGCAGGGCTGATGTTATGCAGGCTCTTGCCCTCAGTGTAATGAGTCCTATAGAGCACCTGGGACCAGAATGTCGAGTGCCCCCTTGTTACCAGCTTTCCTGCTGTGAACCACAGATGCCAGGATAGAGGTAATAAAGCTCCGAGGGCTGCACAATTATTTTTGATGCTATACTAGGAGCCAGGTCATCAAGTTGAAATCCCTCAGGATACACTGGGAATGTCTCATAATGTCCTCTGTGAGGTCAGAGAAAAGGTCTCAAAAAGACATGCTTTTTTTGTAACCATCTTTTTCTGGTTATAAAAAATGACTATTGTAGACATTATGGAAATGGATACAGAAGAAAATTAATAGCCCAGGTTCCCGACAATTATGGTTACTAGATCTTCATTCAAATAATCACAGTTAATTTCAGTAGCTTTTCTTTAAATGCATATAAATTATTATCAACTAGGAATATTAACAAAGTTAATTCTATACTATAGAATTAATAGAATTAATAGAATATACGTATATAAATACATATCTCTGTGTGGTATGTTCATTTAATTTCCTGTCAAAAGTATTAAAAGCAGTTTATTTAGAACTTGAACTCAACAAAGAGCAGATAGCATTGAAATGAATTGTAGAGGCTATACTACGGATAGTTGGACAATACACTATTAAACTCATTTTACCACTATTGCCATTGGAAAGTAATAAGCCCAGATATATCACTGACATAGCAAGACAGTGGCCCCCGGAAAGAGTGGTTGTCATTGTCTCAGTACATCTGGAAATGTCTTCTGAGCCTAAAAATAATGGGCTAATTAGCTCATGCAGAACAGTTTTTTGTCTAAACTAAACTGCAGCTATTATCAAGAGACTCATTCTAAAACAGGATTTTTAAAGTAATAATAATAGTACCTTATTAATTATTTATACAGTAATTATATTTGTTTCCATCCATCCAAATGATGCCGATACTGAGGGTGAGGGAAGGAGAAAGTAAATGTTGTCATTTTTCATCAAAGATCATGTTTTGCTAGGCTGAGAGCTGTTCTCAGCAAAGGGTATAATCCAAGATTTTTCTGTCTTTTATTACAGATCTGCTTTGCATGGACTGAGTTCCATCACGTGCACTTTGCCAGTTTCTGACATTCTG
>PVKM010039189.1:0-13845 GCA_004027735.1 Carollia perspicillata | reverse complement strand
ATTTCTAAATATTACTTATTCTACAATGGTACACATTATTTTGTTTTCCTACTTTGGAAGATGATGGGTGGGGCCCACTGTACTCCCTGCCCCGCCTTCTCTCCTCTGCTTTCCCTTCTTTTGGTCCTTCCCATATATAATGACTTTAGAAACATTGACCATGTGAATATTCAGAATTTCAGTTATTAGAACCATGTAAATATAGACTGTGATCTGAGTATTATGACATTATAGTGGCATTTTTTTCTGGTGTAATATTGATTCTCCTTTGAATGAACAATAAACACTTTGTTTTCGTTTTGTTTTTGTTTTTGTTTTGTTTTGTTTTTGCTTATGTTCACTTACACCTATCAGGAATTCTTCTAGAAATCTGTAACAGAGTGTTTATATTTCTCTCAATTTAATTTTACTAATAAATCCACCCTTGGCCTTCCTGGAGGCTTTAGACTGCTGGACTAAAGCAGCTGTTTATATTTACACCGCTGTTTATATTTACACCACAAAATTCATCTTCAAATTTACCTTCCCTTTCCTCTGATGCTGGCTTTCCTTCATCCTGCATCCTTTGTGTCTGTCTTGGGTAATTCCTATCTACAGAACTGTTTCTGCTTTCTGCTTGGCTGGAGCCTAGAGCACATTTCAGACCAAATGCCCTTATTCCATCCAAAACTTAACTGATACTTTGGCTGCTTATAGAATTGTAATTTACAAATATATATATTTGCTCAAAATAATAAACTGCCTGTCCAATATCATTTATCTTCCACTGTTCCTATTGAGAGACTATTGTGCTTCTGAGTCCTGTGTGATCAGTTTGCCTTTTCTCTCTTTCTTTTTTATTTTGTACTCCTTTTTACCCCAGTGCTCTAAAATGTTACAATACTGTGCTTTGGTTTGGCACTTTATTTTTTCTTCTACCCATCAGACACTTGGTGAGCAGTCACACTAGAAAAAAATATGTATCCACATAACTCAACAAAATACCCTCTATATTTTTTCTATTCCATTTCTCTGTCAAGCACATATGCATGACTTAGATATTAAAGCCTCTAAGTCTTTTTTCTCTATTTCTTTCCTATTTATATTATTGGGTTCGGGTTTCAAGGATGTTTTAACTTCTCTTGTGTCTCAGGATTTCAAAAACATTGCTTAGGTTTTAATAAAATTTACTTGTGATGCTTTCTTGCTTTTATTTCTTTGGAGTTCCATTTTTCCCTTCTACCCTGCCTTCAGTCTTTTACACCGGAGGCTTTCTTCCAGTGTTGTCAGGTGATCTGTTGTTTACTGACATTTAATTTTTGTTCATTGAAATGACTGTTGGAGACTGTCAGCCAATGACTATCATGGTAGGGTAATCAGATTGGGGACTAGCCATTTTATTAGGGGTTAGGACAGAGTTTGGGGCTGGTAATGCTGATTTTCAGGTTTTGGATGAGAAATAATAGTTGATGTCCTCAGTGTAGTTGAGATACCCAGGGACAAATCTATGAGGGAAGATATCTCAGAGCCAAACCTTAGGAAATATCTAAGTTTTATTTATAACCTATGATCTTCATTTAAAAATTCAAAACATAGAGTAGTAAAACCCAGATGAGTGTTGGGAACCACCTAGTTTTAAAAAATAATGTTTACTTGCAAACTTTAAAATAGTGAAATATTTTCTACATATTCACTTATTTAACAAATATTTCTTGAGCACCTACTATGTACCCAGCACTGGTTCCATGTGATGAGATATATAGATACGCACCCTGTTGTCAGTGGGCCTCTCATATCGTGTTATCAGCAGTAACATAAATCCTTGCCTCTAAAATTAGGCGAGAGAGGCATATGCATATTTTTTTCTAAAAACGTTTACCTATTTTTACCTTTGCTTCACAGGATGATTTCTATTAGACACAGACAATTCTTGGCAAGAAAAGAAATGAATGCAGCCAGGACTTAGTGAATCACATTTGGGTAGCCTGAGCATTATCATTCAGTCCATTCTAGTAAGGCCCAATACTTTACACTGTTATGGCTATCGTAACACATGTTTCTTTATATATGCCCAGTTAAATAAAAGAGGGCATCCAAGGGCTAGCCCAAGTTCATAGACACTGCGGGGTGGAAGGTCCCTCTGAGTCAGCTGAAGTTCAGATAGCTCTAATGTCCTTTCATTGCATAGCCTTGGTCTTACAGGACTTAAAGGACTCTACCTATATGATCATTGCCATAATACTACTTTTATAATGCCAAGCCGTTTCTTTTAAAATTGTTAAGGTGATTAGTACAGCTGTCATGGCACAGCCATTTATAATTTTATAGCCATATTCAATGACTGAATACAGTTGAAAAGAAAAATTTGTTGACTACTGAGCACTTAATTGTTTTCATTGTAGCATATATATAAGAAGCAGATATTTTGTTACCACATTTTAGATTTATAGTATCATGTGTTATGTCAAATACTTTCCTTTCTATTATTGACATAATTACAGTGAAATGTAGCATCTGATTTTATGACAGCCACATACAAAGCTGGATTTTCTAGAACACCAATTTGGAACTATACCGACCTGACTTCTTGAGAGCTGTACTTTACACAGCACCACAGAGCAGACAACACTGCTGTCCCAGGAGAGATTAACCTTGTAAGCAAGTTATGCAGGTGATTCAAAGCCAGTTAATCTCACATAAAAAAATGTTAATTGCATTGGCAAAGACATTGCCTCTGATCACTCCGTATAATTAGGGATCTGGCCATTCAGAGGGACACTAATCTAATTGATAAACAGTCAGCTAACAGCCCTTGAGATTTCTTGCTGTTTTTCAATATGTGATCAGACATAACATGGAAAAATCAGTGACCTTATTTTGACATACCTTAAAATGGTTTGTTCATTATTCAGTAATTCATGATATTTCATATATATTTATTTTAATTGTTCAGAGTTTCTTGGGATAAAACTCCATGGGCATTAATGAACATTGAATGTCAACAACTTCCTGAATGATTCTCCTATTAACTTTCTAATCCTTCTAAATTTGTATATCTTTGCAAATGATTTTGCCATAGGCAGTCACCTCCAAGACACTGCCTTGCAATTTTTACATGGGTCTAAAATGCCATGGCTTTGCAGTTGGCTTACAGTAATAATAGCCAGAGCAAAAGCAAAACATGTAAACTACGTTTCTGCCTGCACAACGTTTTAAACCTTTACTATTCATGTTTCTGATTCTCAGATTGTCAGGAAATAAAAAGCAAGTCAAAGAAACTGAAAAACAGTTTTTACAAAAAAGTATTTCCATTTAAATAAATAATAGACCAAGTTAGACTTTTTAACATACAGTTTTTTTAGGTAGTTAAAATGTCAAAGTAGAGCATAGACTTAGTATAATTATCAGAAAGCAATTGGAATAATGAGTAATGCGATTTAGAGATAATTGTTTTAATGAGTACTATGGAAATTCTTGGACTAATACTTTAAAAGTTGTGCTAAACTGCAATGTATTAGTAAATTTTAATGATATTTTGTGGGAAGACACACTGAAGATAGTCAGGAATAAAACCCCACTGAATGTATCATGAGAATGCAAATGACTTTCATCTGGCTTATTCTTTATACTGTCCATATTTTTATCAATTGAACTACATTTTCATCATGAGCCAATGTTGGGCTTCCAAAAATTCTATGTCACATACTCTCCTGTGGTTATCCAGTTGCTAGGCAACTAGACTCTGCTTGAGGGCAGAAGGGAATAGGGAAGGTTCATCTGGATACCCTCCACTCCTGTCGAATTCATCAGAACAGCAACAGGAGACCCTGTATCTTGTTTCTTCTCAAATTATAAGTCAGGTGCTTCCAAATGTGTCTCCATGAAAACATGGCTTAGAACATGCATGATAACTAAAAAACCCTCAGGAATCCTGATCATTTTCCCCAGAGGAAGAGGGAACTTTACATTTTTGACAAGTCTAACATGAAGTTTGCCCTTCAGATTAATCATACTCATATGTTGCCATTTTGTGACTAATACCATGTTTAAGGAAGCATATGAAATCTTTGCCTGAAAATATTCATGTATGATTTAATGGAACCAGTCTCACGTAC
Organism: Carollia perspicillata; assembly: GCA_004027735.1. Classification (NCBI taxonomy): domain Eukaryota; kingdom Metazoa; phylum Chordata; class Mammalia; order Chiroptera; family Phyllostomidae; genus Carollia; species Carollia perspicillata. The sequence continues at coordinate 9,751 of PVKM010039189.1, read as the reverse complement.
CATCCTGCAATTTATTTTGAACTCAGCTTCACGGCATGAAAATTTTCTCTTACATGAAGAGATAGATAGCTTCAATATTACAATAACTTACTATTTTTTCAATGTATGAATTTGCCCCAATTTATCCTAAAACTTTCCATTTTCCAATACTATTATGATGACCTTATGTAGTTCTTATTTTTTATTACATTTAACAATTATCAAAGTTACTCTTCTGTATTTGCAGTGTCTGAAAGTAATGATTATTTTGGTTCTTCTCTAATACACACAGTTTTCTTCTGTGTCTTATTGATCACTAATGTCAACATGACCTTGTTCCTGATTTTAGTTGGTTTGACTTTAGTATATTACTTTTAAAATAATTTTACATTTAATTTCTGATAGAGTATCTTCATCACACTTAAGAAGTTTCTTTTCATTCCTTCTTTATTTCGAGTATTTGATCCAAGAGCTTTTCTATACCTAGAAAAGTAAACACCTTTATTTTTCTTTTCCTCTCTTTTATCTAAGCCTCTTCTTTATCTTATTATCTAAGAATGCATTTGACTCCAGGTAACAGAAGCCTGAGTAACAATGGCTTAAGCAGAAAGGGCTCAGTTTGTCATGTCTACCTTTTCTACAGTAAAAGGGTGTGTACACATGCACACATGTAGCACACACACACCCCATCTATCCCTGACAGTTCTTCCAGTTTTCTGCATGGAAACTTGAGGATCTTTCTAGACTTTTTCTCTGCAGCATCTACTTCTGATTAATCACTCAGTTCTGATTATCTCTTTATTCTATCCCCTTTTCCATATCCCCAGAATCAGATTCTAAGCCAAAATAATTTCTTACAGTGACAGTGTGACCTAATTCGCTGCTTTATGTTTCCTCTTCTAATACATCTTTCACAGATCCGCCAAGATGACCTTTTTGATCACAGCCTTATTCAAAATGTTGCTGTCTTACTTAAAATTCTTCAGCAACTCTCCATCAGCTTCAGGGCAGAACTCATTTTTTCTTGACATGGCGTACAAGATTCTTCATGGTCTTGACTAGCTTCGTCTCCTACTGCCTTTTTGATGAGACTGTGCTGCTGGCTTGTCACGAGCTACCAAACTTAAAGCCTGGCCTAGGAGGAGCTGTAGTAACATGATCTGCATGAATGAGTGGATAAGGGAAAGACTTTTTCTCGACTCACTCATCTGTCCTAGGCCAGCTTGTAGTAAAACATCCCCAGATCATTTGTCAATCTCGAGTGATATCACCAGCAGCTTAGCTCTCTTTTAACATAGCACTATTGCAGCTTTTAGATGAATTGAATGAACATCTCCAAGCAATGGCAAAGAAAAAGTCAACCTTGCCATCTAAACTAATTATTCATTTTTGTTATTAACATTCCCAGCACTGATAGGAGATATTGATCCTATTGCCTATTTGCTGCCAAAAACTATCACTCAGTATCAACTATGCTAGCATGAAAATAGTTGTTTGGAGCGCATAGTGTCCAGAGTTCAAAAGGACTACACTAAATCCTTCCATCCAACATGCAAATTTTTCTGTTGTGAAGGGAGCACACTTAGCTGCTAATTTATTCGACTACCTAAAATCATTAGTAGCAGTTTTCTTAATGTTGTTTAGTTACAGTTGTCACACCTTTTTCCCCACTGCTTACCCTGCCCCATCCCTCCCACCCGGCTCCACAGTCAATCCCCACCCCACTGTCCATGCCCATGAGTCCTCTGTTCCTATCCCCAAGTTTTTATGGGCCAGTTCTAAATTTTTCATTGAAACACTCTTCATGATAAAATCCTATTTGCCCTATTTTATGTCTGTGGTTGGGATATTAAAATACAGATACTGGAGCATGTATATGTCTGTGTTTTAAAGAAAATTTTGATCTCAATTGTCACCTTCATTGTAGAGAGATATAATTGCCTTCCTTCTAATGGTTGGCTTTATTGCAATAAAATGCCATCTTGTAATTTATGCATTTGTTTTATAAATATAGATATTTAGTCAATAAAATCATACATTTTCAATGTACACTCTTAACATACATTATTTGTAGTGATTCATTTTCTTTAAAGTTTTCTCATTAAATATGTTTTCATATTTAATGAGTTTTCATGGCACTGTATTCATATTCTTAAATTGTGTTTATCACTAAATTCCTAAGTGTCTAACTATAGCCGTATGGCCAGATAAACCAGTCAAGCCCTTATGGGTTTCATCTTTCTTTTCTTTGACTTTTCTTTCTACTTCAATGAGTGGCACCATTTTGGGCTTTTCTATGACTTGCAGACATGCTAACAAAATTTAAATGGTAATTTAAATTATCATAATTTGACAATTATCAAAAAGGGAAGATATTAGACAAGGAATTGAAGTGTTTAGAGAAATATGAAACTACTTTTGTTTTATATTTCTCTTACAAGGCGAGATTCTTTACTTTTTAAAATTTAATCTTTCTTGTATTTTTTCCATTACTACATAGTCTCATTATATCCCCACCCACAGTGATCACCACACTGTTGTCCATGTCCCGTGAGTCCTTTTTCTTTTTTGCTCAATCCCTCCACCCCCTTACCTCCCTCCTGACCCTCCACCAACTAGCCGTCATCTGCTCTCCATCTATGAGTCCGTCTCTGTTTTGCTTGTTAGTTCAGTTTGTTCATTAGATTTCACATATGAGTGAAATCATGTGTTATTTGCCTTTCTCTGACTGGCTTATTTCACTTAGCATAATGTTCTGCTGGTCCATCTACACCATTACGAAGAGTAAAATTTTATTCTTTTTTATGGCCAAGTAGTGTTCCATTGTGTAAATGTCCCATAGTTGTTTTATCCACTCATCTGCTGATGGACATTTGGTTTGCTTCCATATCTTGGTGATTATAAATAATGCTGCAGTGAACACAGAGGTGCTTATATTCTTTCAAATTAGTGGTTTGGGTTCCTTTATATTTGTTTCCAGAAGTGGAATTGCTGTGTCAACAGGCAGATTTTTAATTTTGGTGGGTATCTCCATACTGCTTCCCACAGTGACTGCACCAGTCTGCATTCCCACCAAGAGTGCAGAGTGCTCCCCCTTTCTCCACGTCCTTGCCAGCACGTGTTGTGTATTATTTTATTGATGGTGATTTAAGTTACCATAATTTGACAATTATCAAAAAGGGAAGAAATTAGACAAGGAATTGAAGTGTTCAGAGAAATATATAACTACTTTTTGTTTTGTATTTCTCTACATGTTAAGATTCTTATGGACTGATATTATTTTTTCCTAGCTTTCCATAGAGTAGTGGTAGAATGAAGATTAATAATGCTAGATACGAATTATTAACAAAGGAATAAAGGACAGAAACCCTGAAGCAGAATAGTAGAGAAATAAACATAAAGGTTAAGGAAAGGGAAAAATAATCACACATTGGGAACACTTAGGAGAAGATAATTGGAAGTGGCCTTAGAAAAGTCTATATGAAAGTAGGTAGTTTAAAATAATTAAAAATGAGTGCTTTTTTATTTAAGGAATGAATCAGTTTGATAGTTTTTTTTTAATTTAAGGAAAACAGAAATCACATAGACAGCTTTCCGTACATGAAATGAGAACATTCATGGAAGTATTGGATCCTTTTCAAATGGTAGCCTACCTGGAGAAATTTAAATAATGCTTATGTGCAAAAGCACAACTCTTTTTGTTTTCTCTAGCATTCTTAATGGAATATTAATGTATTTCCTTTTTGATATCTTATATTAGTTTCAGCTTCTAGCTTTTCCATTTTGAACCATTGTAATAGATTAAAATAATATTTTTTACATCTTTCCTCATTTCTGTGGAATTCACTGTTTAGATGTTTTATGATAGGATCTACATGATTTAGCTTAATAATGCACTGAAGAATTAATTTATTATTTTCCCCAAAAGTTTATATAGTTTTACATACATGCTAAAGTTATTTCTATATTTCAAAATATTTTATTAAATTAAATTACATTGTATTTATAAGTTCTTTTCAAGATATAGCTGAGATACAGAGTTAAGTACCTATGTACCAAACGTAAACCACAATTTTCCTATGCTTTTTCCATGTTGTACCTAAAACCTGCACGATATTTATTTTATTTTACTTTTTTTTCTCCTAAGAACGACCTACATTTCTCAGGAGGCCAATTAACCAGGTGGTGCTGGAGGAAGAAGCTGTAGAATTTCGTTGTCAAGTCCAGGGAGACCCTCAACCAACTGTGCGGTGGAGGAAGGATGATGCAGACTTGCCAAGAGGAAGGTAAGACCATTCCATAACTAGAGATTTGTTAGATAATCACTGAATAATCAGGAGAGAAAAAAAAAGCCCCAGCTGCACCACAAACACTCTTAGATCTTGGTACATAACTTTCGCATATGTGATTTTTGCATATGTGAGCCACATAGTTGCTGTTTTATATGCTGAAGTCTTCCAGGCCCTGATGTCACTCTTTAACTGAATTTTCCCATAAATGCCTGATCCTCCACTTCACTGAGTATCCCTGAATCTCAAAATTCCTCAGGCGCTTTCTTTTTCATGATCCCTTACAGGGTCTGCCATTCTACTGCTGCCCAGTACTTGCCTACCCATTCCAGTTTCCTCCTGCAGCTACTGCCCTGTTGCCATGATGCCGCAGCCCACGCTGGGCAGTGTGTGCCTTCCTTTCCTGCCCTGAGCATCCCTAACGTAAGCCTGCTGGTGGCAGCTGACTAGAGGGTCTGGAGTAAGGGAGAGCTCTTGCTCAACACAATCCCGAAAAGGCAGCAAGTAGCTGAGTTAACATCACTCTCCTCATAGGGAATTTGTCACGGAGGGACTTTCTGTGTCACTTCTTCACTTGCCGTATCTTCATGGACAATCTCTCCTCCATCTCTTTTCTCTTGTTCTTTCACCAGAGCCCCCCAAACTAGTCTGTCAGCTCTCTAGGGTAAATCCAAAAATGCTTGTCATCATTGATAAAACCAAATTTAAAATTTTTTGTCTAAATTTTTCCAAGACCTTGCCCTTTATGATCAAATAAATCATTCAAGTGCTTGCTTTTTCTATATAATGAGCAAGTCTAGTTTTAGGATTGTTTTGCCTTCCTCTTAGGCCTAGGTTCTGAAACTACAGCCATCAATGTACTACAATCATAAAATTTCACTTTCTGCTTTTTTTTATTTTGTTCCTAAAAACAGAAATTAGTTTTCATTCAACTGACTGAAATCAAACATGCTTTCAGAGAAGTCATTTGCCTTTTATGTGTTTTCACTGGCACTGCTATCAATTCCTGAACTTATAACTTCAATTCAATATCTCAGTTTTATATATCCCTAGGTCTATAATACTATACTTTCTAAACAAATATTATCAGCAGCACCAGCTTCAAACTGACCAAACATTTTAAGTAGTAAGTTAGAGGTTCTTTGCAAACTATAGGAAGATAAGTGAAAATTTTAATTCAGTTAATTATTTAGCCTAACTAGTAAGGCAAGTTGCCTCTGTGTTTCTTTTGTCACTTCGCTATCAAACATCTAATTTTAAAGGGCGGTTATTGGGAGAAGTTTGTGAATGTGAGGCTCCTCAAGCCTTCTCAGTGGAGAAGGAGGTTAAAAAGTAGTAAGTAGTGAGACCCGGCAGAGTCGTTCAGTTGGCTGGAGCATCATCCCGATGTGCCAGGGTTGCAGATTTGATCCCTGGTCAGGACACATGTAAGAATCAAGCAATTAATACACAATAGTGGAACAATAAATTTCTCTCCGTCTCTCTCTGTCTCTCTCATCAGTAAATAAAAAAAATTAAGTAATACGAATTTATGGAGTTGAGTTGTTGGTATTCATTCTCTATATAATCAGAACTTTTCCTCATATCGGAGAGCACTTAATATATAATTTCTAAATGATAATGTGTTGTAAGATTTAGAATTAAGAGATTAATTATATAACAAAATTTAGTCTGGTGTAACTATAGGTCAATTTTCAATTACTGGAAGTAAATAGTCTTGTTAAAAATAACTAACCAAACATCAACAAAAATCCCCTCACTTTGGAATAATTCTGGATCTGTAGAAAAGTTATAAAGATAGTACAGATAATTCCTATATACCCTATACCTAGTTTCCCCTATTGTTAACATTTTCCATTGCTATGAAACTCTTCTCATTCCTAGTGAACAAATGTTCATAAATAATATGTATTTTCATATTATTTTGGTTTTACCAGTTTTTTTTCATTAATGTCTTATTTCTGCTCCAATATTCTGTCAAGGGTATTTAATTAGTTGGATACCATAGGGTATTGCATTTAGTTGGCATGTTTTCCCTGTCCTCTCTGGCCTAGGACAAGTTCTCAGTATTTCCTTGTCATTATGACCTCAGCAGTCATCAAGCCTACTGGCCAGGTGTCCTTGAAGTGGGGTTTGCCTAGTGCTTTCTCATGACTAGACTGGGTTTGGGGAATTTTAGGAAGAGAGCCACAGAAAATGCCTTTTTCATACCTCGATATCAAGGGTTACATAACATCCAGGGTTACATGATATCCATGTGGTGATCTTGCAGTTTTTAATTCTTAAACACTATCCAGTTGAGAAAGACTTCAAAAATAAGAAGCGTTAAGAGTATGTTGCATTTTAAAGGGCCTGTGTCTTTGAATTAAGCTAAACTAAAACTTAAGCATAGTTTGGTTTGTTCCCATTGCTCTAAGTCAGCGATTTTCGACCAGCATGCTGCAACAAGTTTTAAAACATGTGGTACCTGATGATGTGACCCAGAGCACTGACTCCTTTGCCCTGAGAGTGTCAAGTAAAAAAATGACAACAGCCACCACAATAGCTGTCCAGTGTGAATGAATCAAAATTATACCTGTTTTTTGTCACATTGGCAAAAAAATGCTGTGTGGTGTGCCACAGAATTTTAATATTTAGTTGATGTGTGCCATGAGATGGGGAAAAAAAAAGGTTGAAAACCACTGCTCTAGGTGTTAGGTCATAAACCTGACAACTTTAGTTGCTGCAATATTCTCCAAATCTTGACAAGTACATTTGCTATTAGGTTCAAATAATACATACAAATCAAACAAAGACGTTAAAACTACGTGTCTAGAAAGTGTGAAATATAGTCTTCCAAAGATAAGGTTGAAACTAAGAATCTTACCCCTGCTAACCTCCCTTAGAACATTTTTATATGTTGTTCAGCCTCCTGATTCTTTCATTCCTGGTATGGGAGTACTGCAGTGCTTTGTGTGACCAGCTAAATATTTTTAAAGTAATAACCAAATGGAAATGCTGTGTAAGCTTTAAATTGTATGTTAGAAAGGCTTAAAGCAAGGATCAGTGAAATATAGAAATTGAGGTCAGTATTTTTATCATGATAGATGGCATGTACTTTTTCTTGAATTCTCAATCTTTAAATGGTATTTCAAAGAAGCTTATTCATTCTTACATTTGTATGCATTAGCATAATCTTCATTTATGCACAGTGAGGGGAAAAGAGACCTCTTTACCCGGTGAGGAATAACAGAAATGACTTTTAACCAACCACAGTCTAAATAAACAACATTGATTCTATTACATTATTTTAGGTCTTGGACCAGGGAGATGGCCATTGTTCTTGTGTGAGCAATTGTGAGGAGTGGTGTGGAGGATGGCATTTCTTTGGCGTCACATTTAATGTAATTTGAATGAGGTTTGTGTAGCGGTTCACGCTTAACACATTTATAGTAAAGCTTTGTAGGGCAGCTGCATAGCCTGTAATTACTGTGTAAGTAATATATGACTATTTTTCTTTTGGAGACAAGAAAGCTTTTCAATTCAAGTTTAAATGTATGAAATGCTGTGATAGCTATTTAAACCTTCAACACAGAAGAAGTTATCTGTGCCAACCTTTCAGTAACCAGATATGAATTAAGGGAGTATTTTTATCCTTTCCCATAAAAATATATTTTTAAGTAGTACCCTTATGCATCTTTCTTTGATTTAGCCTTAAGCTCCTACCCTTTCTCAGTAACCATCTTTAATGAAACAACATACCTTTGCTGAGTAGTATTAAGGGCATTTGAACAATTTTTTTTCTTATCCTTGCCTGAGGACATTTTTTTACTGCTTTTTAGAGGGAGAGTAAGGGAGAGAAAAATACAATGATGTGAGAGACATCAATTGATTCCCTCCCATATACCTCCACACTGGGCATCTCACCTGCAAACCTATACATGTGCCCTCACTGGGAACCCTCAACCTTTTGCGATGATGCTCCAACCAACTGAGCTACACCGGCTAGGGCAGTACATTTTTTGATTAGATGAATGTTTCAGAGAGATGGGGAAAGTATTAGTTCTCAAGACTAACAATAATCCTGCTGACCACCAACCAGGAAAATTTATTATATATTTGGACATTTTCCATATGACAAAGGGATAAAACAGCAAGGAGACTTCATTTCTTATACACTACCATTAAAATATTAATTGCTTGTGGAAACTTATAAGATACTATTGTTTCCCCATTGAAGATTTCAGAAAGAATTTTATTTCCCATTTTTAAAGACTATGTCAAGTATCAATATCTTTTTTCCCCAGAGAATCTCATTATATATGTGCTCAAATAAATCAACACTAACTTATCTCAGTGAAAAGGATTTTATACACCAATATGAAAGTATGCCATGGCTGGTGTGGTTCAGTGGATTGAGTGCCAGCCTGCGAACCAAAGGTCTCTGGTTCAATTCCCAGTCAGGACACATGCCTAGCTTGTGGGCCAGGTCCCCAGTAGGGGATGCACAAGAGGCAACCACACATTGATATTTCCCTTTTTTTCTCCCTTCCTTGCCCTCTCTCTAAAAATAAATAATAAAACATTGTTTAAAATTTGAGTAGGGGAAACAAAATGAGGAGATAAGGGGAATTACCTTTTAGAGTTCATAAAGGTTATGTTTTTTAGAAGTACATATTTTTTCTTAAACCATAGTTTAAATTATAGAAGAGACACGTTTGCATTTACTTACATTCATTACTATGTTTGTAAAGTTCATTGCTAGTCTGTGAAAAAAGTCATTTTAAATAAAGTAAATTGTAAATATGCTGTTATTATATGTTAACCAGATTGGATGATGTAGGAAAACATTTACATACTCAATACATTTAAGTAAATCAAATCTGAGGTAATCTTTGCTTCTTCCTTGAGTACCAGTTTTCTTTCTCAGGCAAACCAAGAGCTTTTTACTAGTTAATATAATTAATACTTTTATGATAAAGTGCCTTCAACATATCTTTTCAAAAAGTGTTTCATCTGATAGAAGTTGCCAGCACTTATAATAACTGGCTCGATACACCTACCACCTTAGTCCAGGTCCCATGATAACACAGGGATCTTTTATATTATCACTGCACCAAAATGTTAAAATATCCATACTTATACATATGTACTGAAGTGCTATGAAAAATATTATATTACATTAACATAAAAGAAACAGAATATAATAAATTTAAAACCAAATAAATAAAATAAAATTGAAATGTAGGAATACTACAATATTCTTTTCAATCACTTATTAGGATGGAGAAGAACAATATCCCTTCTCAGAATTTTTGTAAGATGTAGAGTGATTAATATAATTGCGGTTTCTTATCCATGCTTGTTAGTGCAGTTTGCATTTTCTCTAATTATTAGCAGTTTTTTAAAAGTCTGTAAACAGGCTATTTAACGTACTCCATCAGTCATGTAATTATTGGTATGTTATGATTAGTTAGCTCTACAATATTTCTTATTTTATTTTT
>PVKM010039188.1:0-13851 GCA_004027735.1 Carollia perspicillata | reverse complement strand
TAGGGCATGATCAGTTATTTAAACTTCCTGTGACTAAATTCCCCGTTTCTAGGACAGATTAGTGCCATTTGCCAGTGTACAATGTTAGCCAAGTTCTGGTAACACACAGATGGGAGGCTTCTTGTAAATGTTAAGCAAGGTTATTCATCTCTGGAACCCAGTAGGCCACTGGCAGCCCTGAAGAATTACAATTATTACTCTTTAGATTCATTTTAGAGTGTCTTAGAACTTACTGTCTTCAGAGAAAAAGCTGTGGGAGTTTGGATGAGATTCACAAACTCATTGGCTCTGGAGTCCAAGCGAAACCTTTTATCAGAAATTTGGACGGCGAACGTGGAAAGTCACGTCAGGATATAAAATAAACAGGGGATACCTTAAATTTACGTGGCTTCCCTTTGCAAAAATCTGCAACTGCTCACATGTGTCATCAGTGTCTTCTTTTACAGGAAGGGTTTCTGGGGCGAGATACACTAATAAGGAAGAATTTACAGACATTTACTATGGATACAAATTCTAGACTTCCTTTCTTAGTACCACTGTTAATAACTCTATTTAGATAATTTCCCTAGAAAATTTTCTTCTTACTATCCAGCTTCAAAACTGCCAATCACACTGAAGCCAAGTAGCTCAGTTGGTTAGAGCGTCTTCCCAGCAAGCCAAGGTTGCAGGTTTGATTCCTGGTCAGGGCGTGTACAAGAATCAACCAATGAACGCACAAACAAATGGAACAACAGCTCTAGTCTCCCTCTCTCTCCCCCACTTTTCTCTCTCTCTAAAATCAATAAATTTAAAAAAATTGTTTTTTAATTTAAAAAGACCTGTCAATCACCGTAGGACATGGAAGTCCACCTCTCCCAGGCTGACTTCTTCAGTACGCCAGGGGACGGACGTGTGCACCTTCTCCCGTGCCCTCAGCGGCTTCCTTCTTCCTTTCCCTCCAGGCCAGCGCCCCACCAGCCCTGTTCCTGCCTCTGCTGCCAAGGGTGTAGAGACTGGCTTCCTGAGAGGCCACCAAGGAGACAGCCGACAGAATCCTGAAAGGCAGAGAGTGAAGTCCTGGCGGAGCGAATTTTACCAAGGTGGAAAACAGGAGTCAGGGCAGGGTGCCGAAAGAGCCCGATTCCCCCGTTTTCTTCTCTCCAGCAATTCCCCCTTGCAGAGGTCTGCGGCAGCCCCACACCCTGAGTGACCCGCCTGATTCCTCCTGGCTATTTTGACATGGCGGCCAACACGAAGTGTCAGTGTGTCCTGTTCCGTCTTCTCCACTTCCCCTCCGCAGCCTGGGATTTCAGCTCCCCGATACAGTCCTGGCACCTCCGCCCTTGCCCCGGACACTGCTTAGCTGAGCTAAGAGGTTTTATTTCTTTGAATCCAGAATTTCTCAAGGTCTGGTTTGCAGATCACCTAGATCAGAATTTTCCTGATCAAAAGGGTAGATTCCGAGTCCATTCCAGAAATTCAGACTCGACAGGTCTAAGGTAGGTCCTAAAGGTCGGTAATATTAAATTCTACAGATGACTCTTAAGCACCCTGCAATGTGAAAATCACAGGTCCAAGTTCCTCCCGTGTCCCTCAGCCTACAACCCTGAGGCTCCTCCCCTTTCTGCTACCTTTTCCCTGCGTCCTGCTACTTGCCAATGCCATCTCTGGCATCTCCATCTGTCCTCTCTTTTTCAATACCACTGCTTACCCTCAAATTTGGGCTCATTTCTTTTCGCCTGGAATTTGATCAAAGCCTCCTGAATGGTCCCCCCCGCTGACCTTCGTCCCAAGTGGGACTAAAACCAAAGACGAGGCTGCGTAGTTCACAGAGCACCTGGAACAGTGCAGTGTCGGAGGCGGGCACTCGACTTCTGCTAGAGGCACCCAGCGCCCCTGAGGTCATGGGCCTTAGAATCAGGCCTGCGCCGGACTTGTGAGCCTGGGCACTTGCTGTGTTTAATTCTTCCCTCGCTGTTGCGCTCAATTTGCTGGCCACGACAACACGTACTGGGAAGTCCACATGAGCAGGGGCCAGCCCGTCCATTTCCACGTGATCCCCTGTTGCCTGGGGCGCTACACACAGTGCATGCCTTCCTCTGTCCGAAGGCGGTGGAGATGACAGGAATACAGAATTCACCCGTTTCTTTCTTCGTCTCCCTTTGAACCCTCCCACGCCCACGTTACTCACTTCACTCCTCTAACTTGAAACACTCCCACCACAGCCGAGCGCAATTCCTCCATCCCCGTCGGCCTGCTTTGGCTGACAGCCATCTGACTGCACTTGCATTCTACTTGTTTCCTTCTCCGAGTGTCCCTTCTGTCTGACTTGAGAAACTGAAGTAAAAATGTCCTTCCTTATTGTAAGGAAATGAAGGGTCTTATTTAACCATGGTAATTATAGCCAACATTTATTGAGCACTTACCATGACCTAGGCCCTTTCCAGGCATTTCCTTGTTTAGTCCCTTCAGCAACCCTAGTGGGTCAGTACCGTTTCTCTTCACCTTTAGAGATGAGACTGAGGGTCGGGCAGGTTATAACTTGCCCACAGGAAGTGCTGGAGCTTGTCTGATCACCAGGTCTAGGATCTGAGGCATTTGGGTACCTTCTCGCCACACTGCCTGAGGATGGATGGTGATTTTCTCCACCGTAGCTCCCCGAAATGAACTCTTCACGCTGAATAACTGTCCCCAAGTCCACAGTCACAGCTGACGTAAGTTGACATTCCATGACGGCAGGTTACAAGCCTCCCAGTCCTGGTCCGCAATCGACCCTTTGTTTGTCCATCTGACTTTGCACTTCCATTTGCCACATGGTTCTGCCACATCAAGCAGACATTTCATTTTTGAATAATACGCAGCCTTCATGTCTGGCTTGCCTTACAAGCATTCTTGCCACATCAAGCCAGGAGCTCATTTCCCCCCTAATATTTCTTCCACAAACGTCACCCACTCTTCCCCCCCATGACCCTGCATCACACCCTTTCATCCCAGCATCTGAACCAGCGCAGAAACATGTATCGGGGCCATCCCCCGTGACTCACAGCCCCCGAGACAGAGCCCTGGTGGGCATTTGACAGTTTCTCCTTTGAAATTGTCTTCTGAAGACTAATTGGCCCTCAACCTCCCAGTGAACTATTCTGTTTTCTCAGTAACTCTTGCTTCTGTCTTTGTCCCTCTGAGCCCTAAAACCGACCAAGATCTGAGCCAAGGGACAAGACTAATTACTTGACCTGAGCGTGCCACTTGTCTCGTCAAGGCAGAGGGCTAGCCCCTCATTTGTAGCAGGCCCAAGTCACCCCATGATCACACTGTTCCCCTTCTTCAGTCCTTAGGTGAGGGTAGCTGTCCCCCCCCACCTCAAGATTCATTTAACTTTTCATTTTAAACTTAGCTTTCCAGCTATCTAGCTCTCTCCCCAAGCCTGCACATCTGGAACCATTCACAAAGTGGCGGTTGAAATTTCCACTAATTCAAATGGAATGCTAGGGATGGAGGCCACTGGGAGGCCCTCGGCTTCCCCCTTTTCCCAGGGCAAGTAGTTCTACCCTAGGAAATGCGTGCGTCAATGAACGTGCTAGAGCGAGCCCACTGCGGGCAGAGCCCTGGACTGGGGGCCCTGACGTATGCTCACACACCACGGACAGTGCTATGGACTGAACTGTGGTCCCACAGAATCCATGTGTTGACACCCTAACGCCCCGATGTGACTTACTAGATGTAGTGTTTTTAGGAGGTAACGAAGGTTAAATGAGACAATAAGAATAGAGTCCTAGGGCCCTGGCTGGGTAGCAGAGTAGGTCAGAGCGTAACCTCCATACACCAAGGCTGCTGGTTCAATTCACGGTAAGGGCACATACAAGAACCAAGTAATGCCGTGGATGACATGGCTCGGTGGATGGAGTGCCAGCTTACGACGAACCAAGAGGTTTCTGGTCGGGGCACATGCCTGGGTTGCGGGCCAGGTCCCCGGTTGTGGGCGTGTGAGAGGCAACTGATTAATGTTTCTCTTCCTCTCCTTCTCCCTCCTTTCACCTCTCTCTAAAAATAAATTAAATTTTTTTTTAAAAATTTAAATAAAAGAATCAACCAATGAATGCATAAATAAATGGAACAACAGATCAGAAATTAAAAAAAGAATAGAGTCCTCATCCAATAAGAAGAGGAAGAGAGATCCCCCTCCCCCTGTCTTCTCCGTGTGAGGACACAGCTAAAGGTGGCCATCTGCAAGCCAGGAAGAGAGGGCCCACCAGGACCGGCCATGCTGGCATCTCGGTCCTGGGCTCCGCGGCCTTCAGACCTGTGAGAGAAATTTTTGTTGTGTGAGCCGCCCAGCCTGTGGTATTTCATTATGGCGGCCGTAGCTAACGAACACTGACGGCTATCTCTTAGGCAGACGTCCAGTCTACGTGGTTCACAGGGAAACCAGACATCCACTCTGCCTGGGAAGGGACAGACGTCAGGAAGGGCAGCAAGGAAACTGGGAGAAACATGTAAAAACGGCTACATCTATCCATGTATCCATCAATAAGGATTTGGGGATTAACTGTGTATATGATTATAGATAGTTTTCAAACACAATGTATTTATATTTGTTTATAAATGCATGGAAAAAAGACCTGGAGAGATACGCACTAACTGGCTAAGGATCACCTTTGGGTGGAGAGGAGAGAAAAGGGGCAAGGAGGATGATGAAGAGGGACTTTTAATAACACAATATTGTTTTAATGTGTTCACCTGTACAAAGAGAAACACACACACAAATATCTTGCAAATATCTAGTCAATGAGGAGGAAAGGCAGTGTGCAAGGTTCAATGGGTCCGGCTCTCCTGCTGGACAGGCGACCCAGACCTTTTCTCTGGACCTGAGAATGTAGTGATTTTGAAGGTGCCGAAGCCCGTATCCCCAGTGCGCAGCAAGAGGCCAGGCATACAGTATGTGCTCACACACGGGTTGCTTGTGTGCACGAATGCACGAGGGGACAAATGCGAGAGGGGGCACAGAGCCCAAAGGGACAGTTCTGTGGGAGGGCCTAACCCTGGCCAGGAGATTCCACCGAAGCATCAGGAAACAACTCTTGAAGAGTTTCTGTGGAATAAGGCCTGGGTGTAAGACACGAGGGGAATCTGTATGGCTCAGAGATTCAGATGGCTCGAGGGACTCCATGTGGCACATGCCCAGAAAAAGGGCCAGAGGGACCAGAGCTCTAGAAGCAGCGTCTAAGATTCTAGCTCTTACAAGGAACACTAATGTCCCCATCGAAAGAGTGTGCCCCCTTTGCTACCAGACAACCAAGGCCCGCAAGACCCCAACTGATCCTCACGAGCTTTGCCTTCCCCAAACGTGTAGGCATCCAGAGAAGGAAGGACGTGTGGCGATGCACACTGAAACCTGGCACACGGCATGAAGGTTAAAAGCACAGGCTCTGGCCCCAGACTGCCTGGGTTCTAGTCCTGGCTCCACCACTTCACTGAGCCCGCTAACTTCTCTGTGCTCCAGTGCCCCCACCCGTAACATGCGGACGGTCCAAGTACCTTCTCTGCAGAAGACACGCAGAATGGGGCCTGGGCCTAGGAAAGAGGTGGCACGTGGCTGAGACTTGGAGTGACCTGAAGATAGCCTAGTGAAATCCTGTGACTGCACCCACACAGAACTCATCATGCCAGCTCCTAGAAAGAAAATGAACTGCGAAACCTACATCTGAGGCATTGTCGTGCTGCTCTTCAGGTGCGTCAACTCGGCTAGATAAATGACGAGGACAGCAGAGGGTAGAGGCCACTTTGTAGCACATGCACCTTCTCCCAGTCAGTCAATCAAACACAAATGTAGGGGCTGCAGTGCAGGGATTTTACAGATGGAAGGTGCTAACTAACCGGTTGACAGCAAGGCAGGGAAATTGCCCTTGGTGGGCCCACCCTAATCAGGTGAGTCCTTAAGCAGGAATGGACTTTCCCTAGCAAAAGAAGAGTCCACAGCTGCCTTCCGCTCCCTGGAGTTTCCCCTTCTGACTGCCCGAGGAGAACAGGTTCAGGCACAGGTCCGTGAGGTTGCAGCTGGACGTGATCTTGAGAGGTTGCCCCACAGATTTGGGGCTCACTCAGCCAAACCTCCACATTTACAGAAGTCAATTCCATGCGATGACATCCATCAAAGTAGACATCTCCTGGTCTCGTTCCTCCTTCTGAATCCTGACTCCGCTTTCCCACACCGAGCACCGTTGGAGATCAAGGGCGGACCATGAGCACCACGGCACAGCTGGTTCTCCTTATCTCCTTATTCCCAGTCATTCTGGTCTGTGCCCTGCGAACAAGGAGCCGGCCAACACTGAGCCACCACTCCTAGGGGAAACACGGGCTTGGTTTCCAGGGAACCTCTGGGCACAACATTTTCATTAACCGATCAACACATAAACTTGTCTCACGTGTGTTTCTGTTTAAAGACACCGTATTTAGTATACACTGTTGAGTAACATGGAACTCACGGTCAACAGTGCTGTAACTCACCCCTGAAGGAAGTTCATGTGAGACAAGTGTTTTCTCCAGAAGGCGCATCACGGCTGCCGGTGCTTACGAGTAGCAGGCAGTGCTTCCACACGACGTGTGGGGCCGCTTTAAACAGCAAAATCACCCCAAGAGAAAAAGCACCAAAAATGCAGAGAATGTGGCACAAAGCAGACTGAAAGTGACACTCGTTTACAGGAGGAGAGCTGAACCGAGCAGGCAGAGCACAGCCTTGCTTCGCGAGAGCTGGAAACAGGCGAGCCAGTGACTCATTTGTCGGCCTCTCTGAACATCTCCACAAATGACCACAGAAGCACCAGCAGTATTATGTGGTGGCTCCGAATAAATCTTAGCAAGTAGGTGAAGTTGCAACTACAGAGTCTGGGAATAATGAGGACCAAGTGTGTTTTTTTTGCTTTCAAAGCCTTAAAGAACGTTATTTTTTCCTCCTATCCCAGGTGCGAATTTCTCAGGTTTGAAGCCACCCTCTTCCACCTTCCCTTTCTCTCACGCTGCGTCCTCACCTTCAGCCCTTACAAACCATGCTGGGCGCCCTCTGCTCGCCGCCCTGAGAATGCCAGAAAGAGGGCCAGACCCGAGGCTGTGCCACGACCGAGGCAAGAGCAGATGGCACCGGGGTGAAGAGAGTGGCGGCAAAGATGAGAAAAGCCAGAAGAGGCGGGCCCTTCCTTGCTAAGCCCCAGAGGGCTGCGGGTGCAGGAAAGAGCCGGAGGTGACTACTGTTTCTAATTCCATAAATCCAGTAACCATGGAGGAGCTATGCTTGAGACTCGGGGTAAAATGATGTAGGTCTCTGAGGGAAGGCAATGAGTTCTATTTGGGACCCATTAAATTTGAAGTGTCCACAATACCCAGATGGTGTGTGTATCAATCAGTGCTCTTAGCTGCAGAGAAGAGAAGGCAACGCTGGCAAATTCAAGCAGATAAGGAAATTATTAAGGGTATCTGGCAAGTCACAGAATTTCCAGAACAGCCAGAGAACCAACACTGGCGCCTCTGCGCCCAGGAGCAGGCACAAATCCATTCCGGACCCAGTCCCGTGACACCACTGGAAACACACTGTGTATTGTAGCTCGCAGCTCTGACTCAGGCCTCTGCCTCCAGTGCATCCCTGCTGCCCCGAGAGCCTGTGTAAGGCTGCCACTGCCACCCCCACAAGAACGGATTCTGCGCAGGCCCTGCTTCTGAACAGCCGGGCCACATGCCCGTGCTCTCTAGCTGCCAGGTTAGGGGGCGGGGCAGGGGGTGGGAGTGATACTCTGCCACTGGCTGTCTCTGGAGTAGGGGGTGGAGGGTGGGCATGGGTCCTGCCTCATAAGGCAGGAGGTTCCCGACACAGAGGAATAAATGTTCTGATGTTAGGAAGACAGAATAAAAAATGATGTCTGCTGCAATCTACCCAGAAGAGCTAAAAATGGGACCAACTACAGGAGCTCCTCCATTTAAGCACTTGCTATGTGTTCGGCACCAGATAAAATGGTTAACATGCATTTACAGAGTGCAAACTACACAAAACAACGTTAAGCTGGTATAGAGAAGAGGTCCAGGGAGAGCTTAGCAATTTCCTCAAGGGGCCAGCCACCTGGCCTCGCCCGGGTCTGGGGGTTTCCTGGTAAGCAGGACCCTCAGTGCTAACACCAACACGGTCTCAGGGAAACCAGGGCAGTTGATCACTCTAGTCTGGTCAGACAGCTCTGGGTCCAAATGCTGGCTTGTCCACTTAGGAAAAGGGACTTAATGTCTTGGATCCTCAGTTTCCCCATTTATGAAATGGGTGTGATGAGCGTATCCCCCTCACAGAATTGCTGTGGAGGGTTAGAGGAGGTGTGTACAAAGTACTCAGCATGTCACCGGGTATGCATAAAGACCACAAAAAGGTATTAGAAACTATTCTTAACTCTAGAAAACTTGTGCTAGCTCCCATTACAACCAATGGTGGGACTGAGATTTCAGTCCAGGGCTGAACAACCCCATGCCGCAATGTAATGATTTATAAAGTATTAATGCCCTAAGTATTCATTGCATCCTTGTCTGCAGAGCGGTTGAAGCTCCAGGAGGGTGAGGACAGGGGACGAAGCAGGGTTGGCACTGTCTACTATCCTGATACTTAAGACAGGCGAAGAGGCAGAGCCAACAAGGAAGTCTGAAGAAAGTGATCACAGTCGGGAAGACGTAATTGTGAAAGTAGGATGACGATGAAATGTCCGGAGCAACAGAGCAGATCCAAGGTTGCAGAGAAACCGGTAGGATGGGAACATATTATTTTTGCAATCAGGAAAAAAAAAAAGGTAAAAAAAAAAAAGTTGAGGGATGTTGGCTTCGGGTTATAATGGGATAGCAGAGAATGACTTTCTCCCCTACTTTAAACAACCAGAAAAACACTCCAAATTTAGGAGACAGCAGACGGCAGAAAGCACATGATGACCCCCTGAGGGAAGGGAAGCGAATGAGGTGAGCCCTGAGAGCACCCCAGCTCACCGCAGGGAAGAGTTTACAGACCACAGGGGAAGAGGGACAGCGAAGGGCCAAAAATAGTTCATGTTCCAACCAATGAGCGTGGAAAGACCTCCTAACACATGGAGCATCAGGTAGGTTCCCAGGGACTATTGCTTCAATACTGAACCCAAATTAGCTTAAACCAGATGGTGGCAAACTTTTTCTTAGAGGACCAGATACTAAATATTTCAGGGGTGTGGGCCATATGGCCTCTGTCTCAACAACTCAATTCTGCTATTGGGGCCAAGAGCAGCCACAGACACGATGCAAGCCAATAAGTGCAGCTGTGTTCCAATAAAACTTTATTACCCAAAACAGGAGGCTGGCCTGCAGGCCATGGCTAGCCAACCCCTGGCTTAAACTAAAGCTTGTTCTGGACTCACCCTAACAAAACTGAAAAAGCAAGCCTCAAAAGTATCAAACTAATTCCAAGGCCCTTAACTGCATCCCAGAACAACAAAGCGCAGCATGATTTACTGGGATGCAAAAATTCCAGCACTCAACAATATAAAATTCACAATATCTGGAATCCAATCAAAAATCACTAGTCACGCAGAAGAGTGAAAATATATCCCATAATGAGGAAGGGGAAAAAATCAAAGGGAACAGACCCAGAAATGTCACCAATGATAGAAACAGCATACAAAGACAATAAAACCATGTTATAACTATATAAATTCAAGAAAGTTAATGGAAAGCATGAGCATGTTAAAAAAATAGAAGAAGTTATAAGTCTAACTTCTAGAGACCAAAAATACAACGTCTAGATGTAAAACAAACAATCAATGGAATTAAGAACAGATTAGCCATTGCAGGAAAAAAGACATGAATGGACTTAAAGTCACAGCAATAGAAACCATCCACAACGAAATACTGACAGAAAAAAATTGGAACAGGCTAATATACTTGTAATTGTAGTCCAAGAAAAAAAAAAACAGAAGTCGGGACATAAAAATATATTTGAAGAAGCGTGGATGAAATTTTTCCAAGTTTGATGAAAGCTATAAACTCACAACGCAGTAAGTTCAACATATCTGAAACAGAAGAAACATAAAGAAGACTACATTAAGGCAATTCCTAATTACACTGCTTATAATCAGTGATGAAAAGTTTTAATGTATTAGAGGGAAAAGATAAGGAATAAATATTGACATCAGACCACGTCACAAACAGAGCAATCCAGAAGACAGTAATACCATTAAAGTGAAGAAAGGAAACAGAGTTCTTAACCCAGAACTGTATATCCAGCAAACATCCTCTTCAAATACAAAGGTGAAATACAGGCATCTCTGAACACAGAACCATCACGAGCAGACCACCACTGCGAGAAAAGGTGAAGGAAGTCTACCAGGCAGAAAGTGACTAATAGCAAGTGGAAATCTGGGTCTCCACCAAGGAATGAAGAGCATCAGACATGAAAAATATGTGCAGAAATAGAAAATACATTTTTTTCTTACTTTAAAAATTCTCCTTAAGGCCCTGGCTGGCACAGCTCAGTGGATTGAGCACGGGCCTGCGAACCAAAAGGTTGCCGGTTCAGTTCCCAGCCTAGGGCACATGCCTGGGTTGCAGGCAAGGGCCCCAGCAAGGGGGCATGTGAGAAGCAACCACACATTGATGTTTCTCTCCCTCTCTTCCTCCCCCTCTCTAAAATTAAATAAATAAAATCTTCTAAAAAATTCTCCTTAAAAGAGAAATGACTGTTTTAAAGGAAAAAGAGCATCAATGATTTGAGGGGTTCATAGCACATATAGACACGAAATGAAGACAATAGCCTGAGAGAGGAACGGGATGTGGAGAAGAGGTAGAAATATACTGTTGTGAGGTCCTCATGCTAAACGTGAAGTGGTGTGGTATTACCTGAAGACAGACTGTGCTAAGTTAAAGATGAATACTGTAAACCTTATGTGTAAAAATATATATAAAGAGGTATACATAATAACCCAACAAAGAAGATAAAGGGAATCATATTGACTGCAAATGAACATAAAAGATCTTTTGGAGGGGTGTTGGAAATATTCCAAAACTAGCTTGTGGAGATGGTTACACAATTCTGTAAATTCACTAAAAGAATTGAGTAGTTGTATACCTTAAAGTGGGTAATTTTATGGTATAAAAATTATACCTCAATAAATCTCTGAAAAATCAAATCATCAAAAACACTTAATCCAAAAAAAATGCAAAAGATGGCAAAACAAGAACAAAACACAAATGGGACAAATAAAAAACAAATGGCAAGATGGCAGAGTTAAACACATTTGAGAAGTAAAGAAGCCGAAACAGTCTTGATAAATAAAAAATAAAGGACTACACAAATTGATTTCAAGCCTTATTTCTTAAAATATTTAATTTATTTATTTATTTGAGAAAAGGAAAAGGAGGGAGAAAGACAGAGAAACATCGATGTGCAAGAGAATCACCCATCAGTTGCCTCTTGGCACCACCTGGCCACAAACCCAGGCATGTGCCCCAACAGGGAATCAAACCCACAAGACCCTGGTTCACAGGCCAGCGCTCAATCCACTGAGCCACACCCGCCAGGGCTCAAGCCTCATTGTTAAGCTACAGTAATCATAACAGTGTGGGGAACACATAAAGATAGCTGCACAAATGAGCAAAACAGAATAGAATCCAGAAACAAATACGTGTATTTACGGTCAGTTGATTTTCAATTCAATTCTCAAGGCAATTCAATGGGGAAAGGACTGCTGCTTCATCAACTGGTTCTGAAACCATCAGACACGCATATACAAAAACAAAAAACTAAACAAGAGACCTTGTTTCACACCACATAATTTTTAACTCTAGATTAATCAAAGATTTCAATGTAAAAGCCAAAATTATTAAATTGCTAGAGAAAAACACAGGAGAAAATGTAAGTGAACATGGGTTAGGCGAAGAATTTTTTAATAGGACATAAGTCATAAGAAAAATATTTATACATTATATTTTATCAAAATTAAACATTTTTGCTCTTCAAAAGAGACTGTTAAAACAAAAAAACAAGCTACATATTAAGGAAAGTATTTGCAAATATATATCTGATAAAAAATATGTTTATGGAATGTATAAAGAATACTTACAACTGGTACTTGAGGGACTTCTGGACAAGATGGAGGTGTAGGTGGAAATACTGTGCCTCCTTGCACAATCGAAATTAAGGACAACAAAGATTTAGGAACAAAAACACAACCAGAACAGACAGAAAACTGAAATTCGGAAGTCCAGCAACCATTCATCCAGACCAGTAAAAGGGGCGGAGTCGGCGGCCAGTGGAGAGGGGTCCCGGAAGGAAAAGGTAGTGGCTGGTGATCTGGGCCCACAGGCAGCGTGGGGCTGGCAGACCCAGGCTTGGGGTGGCAATGGGCAGACCCAGTGAGGCACGCAAGGCAGTTGGCTGACCGGGAACACACATTCGCACGCAGATAAACAAGGCAAAAAGGGGCAGTGAGACAGACCTCACAACCCAGGGCCCCAGCAACAGGAAATAAAGCCTCAAAGCACCAATTGAAAACGCCTGTGGGGGTTGAGGTGCTGGGAGAGACTCCCAGCCTTATAGGCGAGTTCCTTGGAGATACCCACCAGGTCCTAGAACGTACACAAGCCCACCAACCTGGGAATTAGCACCAGAAGGGCCCAGTTTGCTTGTGGGAAGCGCTGGAAGGGACTGAACTACAAGTGGAACAGGCGCCATTGTTCCCTCTCTGACCCCGCCCCCACAGACGGCGTCACAACCCTGCGACTAGGTTGTCCCGCCCTGGTAAACATCTAAGGCTCTGCCACCCATACATCACAGGCCCTACCAGACCAGAAAATTATGGCTCAAACGGTAAAACAAATCAAAGCCCCAGAGCCAATACTTTTAAGCAACCAAGAGATAGCCAACCTATCAGATGCA
Source organism: Carollia perspicillata (assembly GCA_004027735.1). Taxonomy (NCBI): domain Eukaryota; kingdom Metazoa; phylum Chordata; class Mammalia; order Chiroptera; family Phyllostomidae; genus Carollia; species Carollia perspicillata. The sequence goes on along the minus strand of PVKM010039188.1, from coordinate 956 downwards.
CAGTTCAAAGCACTGGTGATCAGGATGCTCACAGAAGTGCTTGGTTTTGGTCACAAATTAGATGAAGAAATGAAGGCTACACTAAGTGAAATGAAAGAAAATGCATAGGGAACCAAGAGTAATGGGAAGGAAACTGGGACTCAAATCAATGGAGTGGACGGGAAGGAAGGAAGAAACAACCAAACAGAAAAGAATGAAGAAACAAGAATTCAAAAAAAATGAGGAGAGGCATAGGAACCTCCAGGGTATCTTTAAATGTTCCAACATCCGCATTATAGGGGTACCAGAAGGGGAAGAGGAAAAACAAGTGGAAAAGTTATTTGAACAAATAGTAAAGGAGAACTTCCCCAAACTGGCAAAGGAAATAGACTTCCAGGAAGTCCAGGAAGCTCAGAGAGTCCCAAAGAAGGTGGACCCAAGGAAGAACACACCAAAGCACATCATAATTACCTTACCCAAGATGAAAGATAAGGAGAGAATCTTAAAAGCATAAAGAGATAAGGAGCCAGTTACCTACAAAGGAGTTCCCATCAGACTGTCAGCTGATTTCTCAAAAGAGACCTTACAGGCAAGAAGGGGCTGGAAAGAAGTATTCCAAGTCATGAAAGGCAAGGACCTACATCCAAGACTGCTCTATCCAGCAGAACTTTCATTTAGAATGGAAGGGCAAATAAAGTGCTTCTCAGAGAAGGTCAAGTTCAAGGAGTTCATCATCACCAAGCCCTTATTATATGAAATGTTAAAGGGACTTATCTAAGAAAAAGAAGATAAAAATATGAACAGTAAAAGGACAGCAAACTCACAGTTATTAACAACCATACCTAAAACAAAAGCAAACTAAGTGGACACCTAAAACAGGAGCAGAGCCACAGAAATGGAGGTCACATGGAAGGTTAGCAACAGGGGAGTGGGAGGAGAGGGTGGGGAGAAGGTACAGAGAATAAGTAGCATAGACG
>PVKM010039187.1:0-13848 GCA_004027735.1 Carollia perspicillata | reverse complement strand
GAGGTGGAGAGAGAGCACAAAAAATAAAAAAGAGAGAGAATAAACAAATGGACACAGACAACAGCATGGTGGGGAGGGAGGCTGGGGGAGATGGAGGAGGGTGTGGGGGGATAAAGGATGATGGACAGTGACTTGACTTGGCACAGTGAACACACAACACAATGTACAGATGATGTGTTGTAGAGTTGTGCACCTGAAACCTGTATCATTTTGTTAACCAGTGTCAGCCAAAAATAATTCAATTAAAAATAATAGAAATGTAAAGAAAATTGGATTCTTCCCTGGCTGCTGTGGCTCAGTGGATTGAGCACTGGCCTTCAAACCAAAGGGTCACCAACTCGATTCCCAGTCAGTACACATGCCTGGGTTGTGGGCCAGGTCCCTAGTTAGGGACACACAAGAGGCAACCACACATAGATGTTTCTCTCCCTGTCTTTCTCCCTACCTTTCTCTAAAGATAAATAAATAAAATCTTTAAAAAAGGAAAATTGGGTTCTGTAAAAATGTCTGTGTAAAGTAGCACAAAGAGAACATTAATTCTTTCCTTATCTTACATCTATCTTGCTGCTGTCTAATAAGTGCACAGGCACCCGCAGACTAATCTTCCAGTGCAGGAAACAGAGGTATAATTAGCCCACACTGGGATAGTATTTGATTAGAAAATCCTGCTTGCCAATTACATTGAGCACTTTAAAAAATACCTCTGGAGGTCCCTCTTGCATATCCCATGATAAGGCTACATCTTACCACCTGATCTTCCATGTCCTTTTGTCTCTTTCTTCCATAACCCCATACTGTGGAGAACCTGTTCTCTATACCCAGCCAAATCTCTCCGTGCCACATTCTCATCCCTTCGAGTTCTTTTCTATGTTTTGGGTTCTATATTTAACAAAAATATGCTTTGTTTTCTAAGGATTTTTTTGAGTTGGACTGTGATTCTTTCATCAACTTTTGATATTCTAAAAGATGTATTTTATTTTTTTAAGTATGTAAGAGCTATTTTCCTCACCATTATTCCCCAAGTTCACCTTAGTTTCTCCTTCTGCTCAATTTGGTCTTTTATCACTTTCAAAATGATCATCTGAGGCCCATTAAGCAAAAGTGTATTGTGAATATTTAACACTAGAAAGTAGGATTAGATGAAGAAGACTCAAAAACACTTCATATAAATTAAAAGTTTTCCACACCACTGCCCTGATACTAGATTTCCTGGAAATAAAAATCTCATTAAGTGGCAAGTCACCACAAAGCCAAAGGAAGCAAATTATTAGATACCAATTTTTCCAAGGTCAATAGTACTCGAAAATGAATAACATCTTAAATTTGGCTATAGTGATGGATTGACATGATTCAAGCCTTTCTACACAAGAGATCTGGACTAATGGTCTATGCTGACTGCTAAAGAATCCCTGACATTTAGTGGTTAAGTAGACAGCTCTGACCCAGACATTATTTTTGGGTCCTTGGTAACTACATGTTAGACATGTAGAACAGATTTTTTATTTGGAAATAGGGTGTGAGGGTGTACATGCATGAGTGTGTGTTCTTGAAGGAGTGTGTAAGCATACCCTCACAAAGATGGATACGATTTCACTATTATTTTGGCATCATACGACTGGGACTCTATTGGTTCTTAAGATGATTATGTTTTTTTCTCTTCAGAACTCCTATGTAGAAGGAAATATTACAGGCTGAAAAGGCTTTTATAATGATAGTACAGCCTTATATGCCATAGTATCATCAAAGGAAATGATTATTTCACTTTTTCAAAGATTTTGAAGATTGTTGAATTGGAAAAACAACATATGATCAGAAACTCCAAAGAGATAAATTTGGTTATTGGCAACTGGAAAAAAAATGCAAGGGTAAAACTTAAAGCCTTTTTAATCCTTTTCTGCCTTCAAAATAATTTAATAAGCTATATTTTGTGAGAGAATAAAAATGCTTTTTAGAAATAGATGACTTTGTTTTGGCATATATTATTGTTTCATATATTTTGTCAAGATTTTAATATCTGTTTTATATTATATAACTAATTTCAGCTCTTTATTTTGTGTGGTTTTATAAATTTTATTTTATGGACATTCATAGCATAATTAATGAAGAATTAGAAAAACAATACAATGGATTATACAATGGATGGGCAAATAACAAATCAAGCAAACAATCATCAAAACAAACAATCTACTCTGTTCGCCTCTTTAAAGTAGTGTCTTAATTTTATGCTCTCTGTATTAAAAGTATTACATTGCACCTGAATCCAGAATATGGTGCATATATTCAATTTTGTTTTGCCAAACCAGCTTTGAAAATATCATTTAACGTTTTGTTAAAAATGCCTACATAAAGACTCATGAAAAAGTAATATTTCTTTTCAATAAATGAGAAACAAAAGTACAGACTACTGATATAATAGAACAGATTTTAAATGTCTAAAACCAATAAGATATTAATATCTAGAATTTATGATAAATTCTTACAATCAACAACAAAGAAAATCAAAACATCACCACAAAAGAGGTAAAGAGTATGAATCAAAACTTCACAGAGGAAAAAATAAATAGTCATCACATTTATCATTTACCTTTAATAAAAAGTAATCCCAGAATAAAATTTTATATTTGCATACTAAAAATGAAAATGTAAAACTGTCTTTTTTCACAGATGATATGATCATCTATAGAAAAATTTAAAAAGAATTGGCATGTAACCTCCTGGGATTAATTAGCAATTATAGCACATTTGCAAGATCCAATATTAATACACAAGTTAATTACTTTCCTATGCCAACAATGAACCAGTGATATTTGAAATTAAAAACACAATACCATTTACATTAGCACTCCCTCCAAAAATAAAATATTTAGTTATAAATATAATGAAAAATACATAAGATCTCTACAAGGAAAACTAAAAAAACTGATGAATGACATCAAAAAATAAATAGATAGATATTTTATTTTTATGAATAAGAAAACTCAAAGGTGTCAAAAAGTCAGTTTGTTCCAACTTGATCCATGGATTCAGTGAAATTACAATAAAAATCCCAACAAGTTGTTTTGTGGATATTGGCCATTATTTCTAAAGTTTATAGGGACAGACAAAGACCCAGAGTATCTGGCACAATATTGGAGGACAAGAACAAAGTTGGAACACTGATGCCACCCAGCCTTAAGAATTTCTATAAACATACAGTAATCAAGACAGTGTGTTCCTGGCAAACAGACAAATAGAGTAATAGAGCAGAAGAGAAATCCTAGAAATAGACCCCATGAATTTGTTAACTGATCTGTAACAAATGAGTGAACGTAATGACAGAGAGCAAGGGTAGTTCTTTGAACAAATGGTGCTCAAACAACTAGATACCCAAATGTATATAAAAAAAAGATGCAGATACAGATCTTAAACCTTTTCCAAAAGTTAACTCAAACTAAATTATTCACCAAAATGTAAAATTCATCTTTATTAATAGTTGTCAATAGTTATGAATAAATAAACTGTGTCACACTCAGGCGATGGAACATTATTGAGCACTAAAAGGAAATAAAGTATCAAGCATAGGAAGATATGGATAAATCTTGAATGTGTACTGCCAAGTGAAAGAAGCCAATTTGAAAAGGTTGCCTACTGTGTGATTTTAATATGACATTCGTAAAAAGGCAAAAATATGGAGACAGTGGAAAGATCAGAGGTTGACAGGGGTGAGGATCAAAAGGGAGAGATGAACTGGCAGAAGATGGAGGATTTTAGGACAATAAAAATACTGTACATGATATTATAATTATGGATATATGTGATTAATATTTTTCCAATCTACAGATTGTACAAACCAGAACATAATCCATAGTGTAAATAATGAACTTTGGCTGATATATCATTTTTAATAGTTTCAGCAATGGTAAAAGAATGTACCACTCTGTTGATGCTGTGTTGATAATGGGGGAAACTACACATATGTGAGGACAGGGGTTACTTAAGAAATCTCTGTACATTCACATCAGTTGAGTTGCTCTAAAAATAGTCTAAAATAGTCCTGGGCATGAGGAATATAAAATGTTCAACCTCATTTATTATCAGATAAATGTAAGTTAAAATGATTATGTAATACTACAATATACCCACTAGAGACAATATTAGAGTATTTAATAAAGCCAGTCATTGGCAAGAATTTGGGGCAAGAGGAATACCTGCATATACAGCTTACTGTAGTAATGTAGTGACACTTTGTGATATGAGGATGATGTATCCCCATGACAGAGCAGTCCTACACTTGGATGCATTGCATTTCCAGGAAAAACTTTTATAAAATTCAAAAAGGAAAGATATTGGACTTACTATTGAAGGCTTTGGAGGCAATCTAAATGTCAATCACCTGTGGAATAGAACATAGTATTCAGAAATGCAAGGAATGAAATTTTGTAGATCATTGAAAAGAAATGAGGTGGACACACAAAGCAATATACAAGTGATGGGGCATAGAATTGTACATTTCAGACCTATAGAATTTATCAACTGATGTCACCCTGATAAATTTAATTAAAAAATATTAAAATAAAAAAAATGAGGTTGACTGACACAGGGCAGCATGGGTACATATTTTAAAAAGGTACTTAAGAATTAAAATAATAAAGTAAATTTTAAAGAACATTGTTCTTCCTATAAACTAAGCAAACAAAAAAATTAACAACAAAATATTGTAACAGGGTGCAGCCAAGAGGGGGGCCCCAAAGAGGGATTAAGGACTCTCTTCCTGCTGCACACCCCTCCCCCTTTCAGAGCATAACTGGGAGGCAACTCCCCCGGGTTACAGCACCTGCAGGAAAACTCGGAGATAATTGGCTCCATGCCATGGGGCCACACCTGCCCAGACTCACCATGGCAACCAAGTATGGGAGTCCTAGGGGGTGTGGCCAACTGTGGGAGAAGTCGGAAATGGGGTTGGAGAGGAAGACAGCCTAGGATAAAAAGGGGGATGCGGCAGACATTAAGAACCACACTGTCTTAGCAGGAGTGCACATCCCCTCACAGCTTTGCAGGGAGGGGAACCACAAGGCTTGGCAAGAGTGCAGACCCCCGCAGCTCTGGTGGAGGAAAGAAGAGGCTTTGCCTGGACGGCGACACAGCTGATGGTGCCAGCAGCCTGGAAACACAGAAGTGTGCTGCTTTTCCTTTCTTACAGTAGCCCAGATAAGGGCAGGGGGAGAAGGAAGCACTGTGGGCTTCAGTAGTTATCCTAAAGGACTTTGATAGTTTAATGGGGACATTGGGTCACTACTTTAAGTCTGTATAGCCTTAAAGAAACATTTTTTTTTCCTTTTCACTAATCTCTGCCATTGAAAGTTGTCTTTCCTCTGGCAGCAGACAGATGAGCCCAATAGGTGGTTGTGAGGGTATTAGTATACTGTCCTCTAGAGTCCGGGCCCCTGTGTGTGTGTAGGTGACTGTTCTGTAACAATATAAACATTGAAATAACACTAGTTTCTCCATCGAAGAGCTCTCATGCCTAAGGCGGCACATGTGCGTATCTGTCCTTATTAAGATCTGGGTTTCCTCTTCTCAGTGGAGGAAGGGAGAAAGTTATACAGCAAAACCTGACAGAAAAAAATCAACTACAAAAAAGACAATGAATTTATACATAAAAATGTGATTGATATTATCTGAAAGACTAGAGCTGTTTGATTGCTTGTTTTTATTTAACAATAAACACCAAACTCTCTGGAAGCTCCCCACTTGCCTGCGAGTGGAGAGAACAGTGCAAAGAGTCAGTTTCAAGAAGGGAGATGACTGCAAAGGTTAAGAGTGGAAGAGATTCCATTCCAGCACCTGAAGTCAAATCTACATCGACTGAAAAGAAATTCAGGGAAATAAGACATATTTTTTAACTTTCATGGTTGGTTAATAACTTAATTGTTTTCTTTTTTATAATAGTCTGTCCCAGCATTCCCTTGTAGAAACTCTAAAAAGTTATAAAAGAACTAAAACTTAAAATTTTGTCTAATCTGGAGATGCCTTGTCTGCAGAATCCTTTTGGGGAAATGAGTCAGGAAGGAGTTACCGAAACAGGAGGAACAGTTGTAAGGCTGTGGTGCACAGAGCTGAATGCAAATCCTCTCACTTCAAGCCCACAGCTCTTCTAATACATTTCAGCTGTGTTTCTAACAGTGGCAACATATTCCGAAGCACTTTGTAAGTTGTAAAATACTAAACAAATGGACAGAATTACTTTGTTGATAAACTAGCTATCCAAAAAAAAAAAAAAAAATTCTTCAGTTCCAAATACTGCATTATGCATTCAGTTTGGTCACTTGGGCGATGTATCAAATTGCAATTTATAGTCAAAAGTGTTATAAGAAAACACAGAAACAATGTTGAACTGGAGAAATGTTTTGCAAAGCACATAGCGTGACTTAGTTATGCTTAATGAAATTTTATCATCCTTATCTGACAGACATCCCTGAACAGAAAACACTTAGAGACATGGATTCATAGATCAATTATCCCTGATCCCACCTGTTGAAGGTAACTTTTAGCCTTCACGATCAGTAGTCATGTCTACCTAATCATTGAAGATAATTATCAGACCCATAACCAACCACCAATCCTGTTATGCCCAGGCTGCCAAGACTGCGCAATTGACTTTATGTTCAATAGCAATAATTGTATTAGTCAAAGTATTCAGCATATTTATATCTCATTCCTACCATAAGATATTGAAACCTAACATTTAAATGTAAGTGGTCTTAGTTTCAATGTCCATATTGTAAGCAAACTCAAATGCTGTTAAAGGAGGTATTAATTAAAGCTTCAATAAACACTAATTAAATGAATAAATATGGTTTCAGCCAGGAAAGTTTAGGGGGAAAGCAGAGCACTGCCTGTCTATGTTGCAGACACAGTACTTATAAAAGCACCTGACCTAAGAATATGTCCAAAGAATAGTTGCAAAAGCAAGGTGAAGGATGGGAGGGGGGGGAGATAAAAATAAACGCAGTTCCAAAATACAGTGTAAACTTCATACCACTTTACTCTGATCAAGTCTGAGTAGATGATCTGCGTGTCACGTATTTTATTTCACTTAATCCTTACACTAACATACAGGTAGTGATTATGTTTGTGTTCTTTATACCAAAGATGAGAAAACTGAGAAGTATCTCCTCCATAGTCATCCATCCAGCAAGGGGCAGAGTCAGGAGTTATCATAGTGCCATTTGACCACAAAGCCCTTCAAGAACATTGTTCTGCATCTCCATGATGGTTATTATAACTGGCAATTCATACTTATTAATTCCTTCTCCTTTTTCGCCCTCCCCCCACCCCTCTCTTTTCTGGTGACCATCAGTTTGTTCTCTGTATCTATGGGTTTGTATTTGTTTTGTTTGTTCATTTGTTTTGTTTTTTAGATTCCACATGTAAGTGAAATCGCATGGCATTTGTTTTTCTCTGTCTTATTTCACTTAACATAATAGCCTCTAGGCCCCATTCATGTTGTTACAAATGGCAAAATTTCATTCTTTTTATAGCATAGGGAATATAATCAATAATTTGATAATGGCTACATATGATAACCTAGGAGTAATAACTTATTGGAGTGGTCATGTTATACAGCATATAAACATCTAATCACTATGCTGTACACCTAAAACTAATAGAATATTGTGTGTCAACTGATTGAAAAAAATTAAAAAAGAAAAAATTAATGAATGTAATTATGGGTCAGAGTAATTAAGGATGGACTACTGGAGAAAATGACCCCATCTGTGAGGGAAACAGTGAAAGTATTTTGGCAGGGCAACAGTAGTATTTTTTTAATTTTACTTATTCATTTTTAGAGAGTGGGGAAGAGAAGGAGAAAGAGAGGAAGCAAAATATCAGTGTGTGGTTGCCTCTTGCATACCCCCCTACTGGGGACCTGGCCTGCAACCCAGGCATGTGCCCTGACTGGGAATTGAACTGGCGACCCTTTGGTTCACAGCCTGTACTCAGTCCACTGAGCTACACCAGCCAGGGCACAGCAGTAGTGTTGACAGAAGCAAACAGGTGGCACTGGGTAGGGGGAGAGGGATGTGACCATAAGAACATAAGAGATAACATGCACACCATTTATTACATAGTCCCAAATGTAAGTCATTCCAATGAGAGATTTTGTAATATTGGTGAATAAACTGAGATAGAATTCACTTAATATTTTCTCTACATTTACTCACTTTTTCCTTGAATAACCTCATTCAAAAAAAAAAAAAAAAAAAACAGGAGTCCAAGATGGCTGCAAAGTAGCTGGAAGCTCCATCCACTTGCTCCCAGTCACAGACCAGTCTTGCAGCTAAACCACAGAACAATCAACTAGAAAATTGAGTTGAGTGTGGGTGAGAACATGTGTGAGTGAACACATATGTGGACGAATGTGTGGGCATATGGGAATGTGCAAGAGCTTGCCTGCTGGCAAGGTACTTGGGAGCAGGCAGCCCAGGCTCTCCTGGCAGAACAACTGCTACCGCTGATGCCCAGCCTGGCACGTCTGGCTCTGAAAATTTGGGGTTGGAGCCATTTTGAAGAATTTAAAATATCCTCCACAGGAAGAGGCCTCCAGAATGCCTAAAATTCAGTGCCCAGCCATGTGTCTGTGCACTCCACCTTAGGCATAGCCCCACACCCCATTGCCCCCAGGAGCCAGGGTCCAAGGACTGAGGTACTTCCTGGGGAGACGGCGGTCACCTCCCAGGCTCTAGGCATCATGGGAACTGAAAGTGGGATACAGTCTGATTGAGGAGGCTATGAATGGGTCCAGGGGTCATGAGCATTGGGGGTGAAGTGGGGCATCCTGGGCAATGCTGGCTACAGATACCACATGAGGAGTGCAGCCAGGGTGCAGCAGCAAAAGTGGAAGCCCAAGGCTGACTCATGGGAGGGAGTGCTGTGAGGACACTGTGACCACCCTGTGACCACCCCATATTATAGTATTGCTGCAGGATACTTCCCAGCACCATCTGGGAGAGATCAAAGAAGAAATTATCTAAAACAGTCACAGGCACTGGCAGGTTGTGGTCACCATTTACTGAGAGAGACTTTGTCCTTTTTGGGGAGGTGGAGCATGCCGAGAACAAGTCCCCAAGGGCTTGGTGCTGCAGTGTGGGGGCTACACAGAAACTCTTAAAAGAGGAGCCGAGGCAATACTTGAGATTTGGCAGGGACACTGAGATTGTGTACATGTGCACACATATGCAGCAGTTCTGCCAACAAAGGAACCAGAGTGATAGTGTCACACTGAAGGGACTGTGGGGCCTGACCTATCATGGCTGTTGAGCAGGGAGCTGTGCAAAGTGCAGAGTTAGGACCAGAGTCTCCTGTGAGAACAGCGGGCCAGAGACTGGATAGCCAAGAGCTTACCACCTGAGTGTCCTTGCAGCCAGGCAGGTCCCCTTACAGGCAGGCATGCCCAGACCCCACCTTTGGAATTACAGACTCTGAAGATCATTGAGACCAGGCTCAGGAGCCCCTATTTGGTGTATACCCACAGGAGAAAGAAGAAATCTCTGAAAGAGACTTTTCTGAACTTCTACCAGACACTACAAGCTACACTGTTCTTCAGGCTATTATCCCCCGAAACCATCAGAGAGAGAGATTAGAGACAGGTACAACAAGGGGTGTTGAGGGCCCTGACCAGCCTCAGCTCTTAGAGAGTGCTGCTCTCTGCACCAAGCAGGAAAGAACTGATCCTTTTACAAAGATTTGCCCCAACACAGGAAACAGACAACTAATTCACCAGAAACCATACATTATTAGAAATAATCAGGGACAGACCAAGATATGTGGCAAAGGGGAAGAGATATACTCCTACTATCTTTCCTGAAGACTGAATAACACCTCTTGGTGATGACCTAGGGATTGCACCAGAGACCCCCTATGGAAGCAAGTGGAGGTAGTACTGACAATGGTCTTGGACCATTAAAGGAACCACTCCTCAGCCCTGGAATGATGTAAAGCTGGGAGAGCAGAAGAGTGGGGACCAGACAAGCCTGAAGGAGACAACCATAGACTGTGCATCATATGTAGACTCAAACAGGCTGCCTAGGGCCAGAGTAGGACATCATCCAACATTACTAGGAGCTGATCCAGAAAGAGAAGACAGTGGCAAACACTAGACTCTGCTGAGATGAATTCCACTGTCGTCTTCTTCATTATTTGCATTGTTTTTTTTCCTCCTGCATGGCTTTTTAACATTCATTTCTTTTTCTTCAAGTCTATTCCTATTATTTTACTAGTTATTTTTTATTTTAGTTTATTTCACATCTCATATTTTACTCCTCCCATCTCTTACTATATTTTGCCTTTTTCCTTCCTCTTCTTATTTTTGTTTTAACTTTTATTTTTTCTCTTGTTATGGCTTATTTCTATGTGTACTATTACTATTTCTCCTCCCTCTAGCCTCTCAAAACAATTTTTCTTGTCATTAATCATCTCACATTCTTTCTCATTCTTAAAATATCTTTATTTCCCCTCCATTTTTTAAAAGATTTTATTTATTTATCTTTAGAGGGTAAGAGTTAGGGAGAGAAATATCAATGTATGGTTGCCTCTTGTGTGTCCCTTGCTGGGAACTGGCCTGCAACCCAGGCACGTGCCCTGACTGGGAATCAAACTGTGATCCTTTTATTTGTAGGCCCACGCTCAATCCACTGAGCTACACCAGCTAGGCTCCCCTCCATTTTTATTAATCTTTGCTCATTTGTTATTGATATGGTGGTGGTTGTTGCATTTCGAAAATTTGATTCTTAGAACTACACTATTTTTGTATTACAAATCTCAAATTTTACTGGTCTCCCCTCCTACTCCATTTTTACCTCCCTCTTACCTTTTCTTTATATTATTCTTTGTTTTAAATTTTACTTTTCCCCTCTCTTAGTCTGGTTTTATGCCTCACTTTTATTATTTCTTCTCCTTCTATTTTCTCAAAATCACCTTTCTTTTCTCTAGACATCCCATGAGCTTTTTTTTTTTTCATTCTTATTCCCTTTCCACCTCTATTAATCTTTGTTCATTTGTAATTGATATTGCTTTGGTGGATGTTTTTCTTCAACTTGGTTTCTATTTCTCATTAGTTTTTAATTTTTTTAAACCTCATACTATTCTCTTTTCTTACTCTGTTTTGCTTACTTCTCTCCCTTTTTAAATTATGATGTAAATTTTATTTTCTTTCATCACTTTGTTCCTATTCCCTACTCTTATATTTCTCCTCCCTCTACCTTCTCAAAATAATTTTTCTTTCAGTTAGTCATGTCATATTCATTTTCCTTCTTATAATAGTCTTACTCTCTTTACACATTTATTAACAATTACCCATTTGTTGTCAAAACTGCAATTGTGGGTGTGAGTTATTTTTGCAGGTATGGATTTTGTTTCTTAAATTGTTTTGTTTTGTTCTGGAAGCACCCATACAGCAGCATACAAAATGTGGTGGACAGTGTAACTCTCACTGAGCCAGCCAGAGGGAAGAACACACCAAAGAATGACCCAACAACAACAAAACCCAATTACAACAGGACTGCCAACATAAGTGACATAAACGTCATCCCAAGAGCATCCAGCTCAAGAGATCAAGGAAGGAGACTTCACCTCTGAGTCCCACAAGTCTCCTATCACAGAAGACCACTCCATGAAGGCAGGGACTCAAAGTAGATCATTCTAATGTGCAGAAAAATAACAAGAAGAGTCATCTAAAATAGGGAGAAAAAAGTAAACAAACTTCAATCAAAAAGAAAGAAGGATTCCCCAGAAAGAGTGCCAAATAAAATTGGGGCAAGTAATCATTCATACATAGAGTTCAAAATAATCATTATAACCATTGGTTAATAAGAACTACAAAAAGCTCTATGGAAGCTACAAGGAACTAACTGGGAACTACATCAGCATGAAAAAGGACATAGAGCCTGTGAATAAGAGCCAGGAGTAAATGAGTAATATGTATCTGAAATGAAGTATACACTGGAAAGAATTAAAAGCAGGTTAGATGTAGCAGAAGATCAAATTAGAAAGTTGGAGAACAATGTAGAAGAAAATACCCAGAGAGAGCACCAAAATTAAAAAGACTAAAAAAGGATGAAGACAGTTTAAGGAAATGCAAGACAATATGAAACATAATAATATTTGTATCATAGGAATACCAAAATACAAAGAGCAGTGAGGGATAGAAAACCTGTTTGAAAAATATTATGACAGAAAACTTCCCTAACCTAATGAGGGAAAAAGCCTCTCAAGTCCAGGAAGCACAGGGGGTCTCAATAAAGATGAACCTAAAGAGGCCCGCTCCCAGACACATCATAATTTACATGGTGAAATTTAAAGACAGAGAGAGAATCTTAAGGGCAGCAAGGGAGAAAAGCTAGTAACATACAAGGAACTCCAATAAGACTAGCAGTGGGTTTCTCAACAGAAACACTACAAGTCAGAAGAGAATGGCATAAAATATTCCAAGTAATAAAGAGCAATGGCCTGCAACCAAGACTACTCTAGTTATATATAACATGGAAGGGGATTCCTGGCTGGTGTGGCTCAGTGAATTGAACATCAATCTACAAACCAAAAGGTTACTGGTTCAATTACTGATCGGGGCACATGCCTGGATGGTGAGCCAGGTCCCCAGTTGGTGGTATGCAAGAATATACCAGTTGATGTTTCTCTCACACATTGATGTTTCTCTCCCTCTCTTTCTCTCTCCTTCCCCTCCCTCTAAAAATGAATAAATAAAGTAGAAGACAAAATAAAAAGCTTCCCAGCAAAAAAATAGCTAAAAGAACCCATCCCCACCAATGCAGCATTGCAAGAAATGCTAGAGGGACTGTTTTCAGAAGATGAAGAAAAAGAGAGAGATAGAAGCGAACACAGGCACAAAGAGAAAAATGGCAATGATAAGTACCTATTAATAAAAACCTTAAATGTAAATGGTTTAAATACTCCAATCAAAAGGCATACAGTAGCTGAATGGATAAGAAAACACAAACTTCATATCAATTGTCTACAAGAGACCCACAGCAGAGCAAACCTATACACAGACTGAAAGTGAAAGGATAAGAAAAAAAAATGTTCTAAGCAAACAAATGTGAATAGAAATCTGGGTAGCAATGCTTATATCAGACAAAATAGACTTCAAAACAAAGGCCATAACAATAGACAATAAGACCACTACATAATACTTAAGAGAGTAGTAAAACAAGAAGATATAACCCTTGTAAACATGCACCCAACATAGGAACACCTATATGTATATGAGGAAAATCTTGGAAGACTTCAAGAAAGGTATTGACAGCAACACACTCATCATAGCAGTTGTCAACACCCCACTGTCATAATGGATAGATCTTCCGAACAAATAATCAACAAGGAAATTGAGCCATTGAATGACCCTCTAGGTCAAATGTACTTAATTGATATATACAGATCCTTTCACCCCAAAGAAGCAAAATACACATTCTTTTGAAATAGCATAGAACATGCTCAAATATAGACCACATGGTAGAACCCAAAACAAGCCTCAACAAATTCTAGAAAATTTATATCAAGCATCTTCTCAGATCACAATGGCTTGAATCTAGAAACCAACCACAAGGAAAAACCTGAAACACATTCAAATACATGGAGACTGAATTATGTGTTATTAAATAATGAATGGGTTAACAATGTACCAAGGAAGAAATCAAAAAAGTATCTGGAAACAAATAAAAATAAACACACAACAACCTATGGGACACTGTGAAGGCAGTCTTGAGAGGAAAGTCTATAGCAATACAGGCCTACCTAAAGAAGACAGAAATATCTCAAAGAAGCAACCTAACCCTACCTCTACAAGAACTGGAG
>PVKM010039186.1:0-13848 GCA_004027735.1 Carollia perspicillata | reverse complement strand
CCCTCAGAGCCGCGCCCCACAGCGGGCTGCCCTTCAGAACTCGCTTCTGGGTGACATCAGGCTGTGGCACCAGGAAAGAGCTTAGACTCCAAATTCCGGGACTTCCTGGGGCTGGTGCCAGCGCCAGGCTGTCTGCTCAAGGCAGGGGAGCATTTCCTCACGATATCCATGGCCTCCCTGGCCTCACGCTCTTCTTCTCCCAGCCCCCTAACTTCGTGCTTTTTCTAGAGTCTCTGATAGGAGGTGCTGGCCACCCCTCTTCCAGAAAGGAATCATTTTTGCTCTCTTCTCCTTCGTGACCCTGGAAGTCGCCATTGTAGCTACTGACTGGCTGAAGGACCTTGGACAAGTGAGTCCGTCTGTCTGGGAAGTGGAGGTTTGCATCAGACAGCCCCTACAGCTCCTTCTGTGTCTTCAGCTCTGCAATTCTTTCTCCGGAAAGAGCTTTATAACGGCCTGAGGCTACGCCATGCTCTGTGGGGGGATGCCCAAGATGGGTAACCAGAGACGGCCACCTCTTCTCTCCTCTAAGTCTTCCTTTACAGTTTTCCAAGGGGAAGGGGTATGTTTTCAGTTCCCACCCTGAGTGGAGGCTGCCTGCCGGCCCAGGCACCTGGGCCCTGGAGAGAGTCTCCCCCACGGGCCCGGCAGGCTGTGTTTGTGAAGTGAACTTGGCACGTCTGACTAGTACCTGGACGTACCCTGCCACGTACCTGGACACGTGAGGTCCGCCACGCTGGTTTCCTCACTGACTGTGTTGTTCGCGGTGCACTTGAATAACGTGTTTTGTTTGGTGGTCCATCTGTATTTGATGACCCTCTGGCCTCCTTTGATATGCTTCTGGCCTTGATACAGTTCTAACTTAGGGTCAGTTCCGTTTGTTACCTTACAGGTCAGGGTTGTGTTGGTACAATTCCAGGAGATCTCAGGCTTTGAGACCCTCTCTGAAAAGAAAATAAAGACCCAATTCATACAAGGCAACTCTCCGATTGTGACATGATTAATAGACGTACCTGTTTATAGATGGGGAAACAGAGTCCGTTTGAGACCAGGGCAATTTCAAAGACCCCTAGCAATTTTTGAAAATCATCTTTATTCTATTGACATAGCACCTTCAGAACCAATTTATTTGTGGTAAATTTGGTAGATACATTATATCGGTAAAAAAAATATATCGGATGCTTAAGTGCTGTGTTATACCTTACGATGTTTCCACATACATGATGTCGTTTCACCCTAGCAAGCAGAAAGGCTGACGCCATGCTTCCTATTGACGTGTGAAATGCCCAAGGCTCTGAGGCGCTAGATTGGCTGGGTTCTTACCCACAGTTTCTCGGCCACTCACTGTGCCTCGCTGGACCTGACCCACAGGAGACGGATGGAAAGACAAGCCCTGCCTGTCGTAGCGGGAATGACATGCGACAAAGCCCTGGGCAGAGTGTTAGGCGCTGACCTTGGTGGTGGGAGTCGGTACACTCACAACCTAAATTCCTCGCCTCTGCTCTCCTGACACGAGAATGTGCGAGTGGCCTAGCCTGGGCGTCACGCGGGCCAGCGAATCCCACGCCACCACCTCCCGCTGGGCGAGCTCCTCCTCCTCGTCTGCTCTCTCCCTCATCCCTCACTCTCTTTCCCCAGACTCGCCGCCTCTTCTGCCCAGTCTCCCTCCATTCTTCAGGCAGACAGGCGGCTGGTTTCCCCACGACTCCGACTCCCTGGCTCCCAAGCAGCGATCTCTTGTGCACCCAACTTCCCCCCAAATACCATTTCTGTCTCGAGATCTAAGCGCGCAGAAATGGGGTGCTTCTCTGCCCCTTTGGACTCTGTGGGACCGAGGAAGAGGGGGGTGAAGAAGCACCACCGTGCGATAAGACAGGGGCAGTGCGTAATTTGGGGGCTGAGCCAAGGCGTTTCCTTGTCTTTTCAAAATGGAAGTGTCCTTTTTTCTATTTATGAAAGTAACACGCAGTCTGTAAAAATTTATTTTAAAGGTTTCAAGATTAAAAATCACTTGCAGTTCCAGTACCCAGAGTCAATAATGGTTAAGGCTTTGAGGGGTATCTTTAGCAGGTGTTTTCTATGCAGTATATACATGTATAAAAATAATGTTTTAAAAACTAAAACTGTATCATATGACTTTGTAATCTACCTTTTTCCTTTACTGATCTTTTATGAAATTCTTTCCCTAAAAATATAAAATCACATCCCCACTATCTTTTTAAATGACGTATTCTTCAATTAATGAATAATTTTCCAACTGCTACGGACTTTTAAATCCTTTCCAGTGTTTCACTCATATACCACACAACGATGAGCAGCTTCTCGAAGTCATACCTTTATGCACGTCCTCTCCAGAAGATAGCTTCCTAGCAGAGGGCTGGCCTGGTCAAATGGGGCCATCTCACAGACAAGGACTCCTCAGTTCTCAGTTGCAAGGATTAACCACTCCCCCACAAACACCTGCTTTGAAGGGGCTCTCACTACCTCTTCAGCCAGAGGCAGCAGCCCCGCTTTAAGGGGCTTCGGGGGGCCAGGACTGGAGCTGGGAGCAGCACCATGAAGGGACAATGAGATTGGGGAGGGCACTAAGCCAACAGGCCCTGGGCCCTGGGCACCATCGGGCATCTCTGCTCAGTTCCCTGTCTCACCGAGTACCTCCTGCGATTCCTATCATGAAAATCAGACTCAGAGCAGACAGAGAATCTACTCAAGGCCACGCGACAAGTCATGCAACCAGACTACAAACTGAGTTAAGATGCTGTGACAGATACACCCCCCCCACACACAGAGGGGTGACTCTTATGTCATGGAAAGATCTCTGTCTTTTGGCCCAGGAGTGCAGGGTTTATTTTTAGGTACTCATGATGTTCTAAAATTGTGGTGATGGTTGCACAACTCTGAATGTACTAAACACCACTGAATTATACACTTTAAATGGTTGAAGTTTGCGGTGCGTGAATCGTGTCACAGGAAAGCTTTTTGGAAAGAAGAAATGTCACCATCCTTGCTAACAGAAGCCCCGGGTTTAGATCCTGACTTTGCAGCAAACTGTGAGACTTTGGAGAAGTCATTTCTGTTTCCTTGGAGAGGAGAAGGGGATAAAGACAGCTACCTCTCAGGACTGTTGGTGACCGTAACTAAGATCTTGTGAGCAACGCAGCAGCGGGGCACTGCTCCCGCTCCGATACCAAAGTACCGAAGGAGATGGAGGGTGTGGCTCCTGGTCCAGGTGGGACGCTCAGCCCCTGTGGGCAGGAGTCCGCACACCTGGGGCCCCCACAGCCCACAGGTTCACAAGCAGAGGCCCCTTCCACCTCCATTCTCTGGCCCACTCCCTTTCTGGGGTGTGCTCTCCATTCGAGATTGAAGACCGAGGAGTGGAAAGTTGTCGTCTGCAGGGAACTGACAGGGTCTGAGACTGTTGGAGAGGGGTAACAGCCAGGCCCGCATTCTGAGAACAAACAGGGCTGGAGGGGCACCCTGAGCAGAAGGCAGGAGGCTCTGCTCCTCATGGCATTTCCTGTGTGGAGCACAAAACTGTTTCTTTGCTCACCGAGCTGCTGGCCTGTGCTCCTGCCGGGGTTCCTGCCCGCCTCTCCAGGCCAAGTGCAGCTTCCTCTTCTCACTTCTTGTCACCCCCTTTCGAGCAGCTCCTGAACTTTCAGCTGCAATGTCATTTCAATTCCACTTTCTCTTCCCTCTGTCCCACACCCATGCCATCCTGCCCGTACTTTCTCCACATATGACTTCAGACACTCACTCTTCCTCATTTTACAGGCACCCTTTCGTCCAGGCCAGTGGGTACCAGCCTTCGCTGCTGATCAGAATCACCTGGCCACCTTTAGACCCGTCTGATGCCCAGGTCCCACGCTGAAATAGCCTGGCTGGAACCTGGGCACCTCCGTTGATGCTAACACGCGACCAGAGTTAAGAATCGCAAACCAGCCCCCGTCCTCTTCACTCGGATGCAGCCGCGGCTCCCTGGCTAGGCTCCTGGCCACCATCTGCAGCAGGCACTCCTGCTTCCCATGCTCAGACACACGGAGCCACACTCTGTCACTGTCTACAGAAGTCAGCAAAAATCGTCTGCCACCTGGGCCCGCTCTGATGTGGAGCAGGCCAGAAACAAGGTCTCTTCACCCCTAAATTCATTAATTCCAGCCATGCAACTACTTCTTCAGGGCCTCTTGGCTTGAAATTGTCTCTCTAGTTGGAAGAGCCTCGGCTCGCCAGGGGGCCTCACCGTCCCTGCTCCACACCTGGCCTCTTCATCATCCCCCTGGAATGCCGACCTTTTCCTTTGGCAACACCTGTCCCATCCTCCTGATGAATGCCACCGTAAGCCAGGTTCTTCACTCAGCCCCACAAGCCCATAACCACAGAAGAGACAGTTTTAGGCAGCTGGACGGTATCATCTCCGTACTTCCACGTGTGGATTCCACCCCCCCACCCCCCTCCCAGGGCGGGAGCCTCCCCCGATGCAGGAGGGATGCACTGGTTTTCCTCTCGGCCTCCCCCAGGGCTGACTGAGGTCAGGGCTGGGGACATTCCGGAAGTGCTACCCCCCACATTGCTAAATAGCACCCATATTAAGGTGGAGGAATTTAGGGAGCAAAGACTTACCTAGAATCCTCAAATTGAATGTTCTGGTAAATATTTCGTGTCCAAACTTGTTATATACGACTATCTTGAAGTTAGAATGGTCACTTCTCTGCAAATGTTTAATTGCCAGGGTGCCATTGACTGACACTTGGTATTCTTTTTGCTGGTCACGTACGTTGCCTCCTTTGACTCGTGCAATCCTGGTACCGTTTTTGAACCACTGGATATCATCCACGACACCAGGCTGTTGATTGGGAATTTTCAGGGTGATGTTTTGGTTCAGGATACCCTGGACCTGAATGATATCTGTCCCTGTAAAAAGCAAGACAGTTACTGAGGCCTTAAGACTCACCGCCAGTGAAAGCCAGGCTGTGACCTCTTAGCCTCTACGGTTGCTTCGGAGTCTCCGAAGAAGCTCGTCACAGCAGCTGTGGAGACCCGCACACCAACTTACCTTGGGCAGAAAGGATGAAAAGGAGAAGGAAGCTGGCTAAGATTGCACATGCGAGGCTCATCTTTGGGGTTAAGTTCCTTATTGTGCTTCTTAGCTTTTGCAAAAGGAACTAAAGTAAGACGGATGGAATCCACCCCCGAGAGCTTAACCACGTGTCTTTCTTTTTTGCCTCTTTTACAGTAGCACAGAGAGTGCGTACACACACACACACACACATACTCACTCACTCACACACGCACACACAGGGCAAACCAACCCTGCCGATGTGCTCTGCCAAAGTAGGAAACATAGGAGTGTGTGTCTTCTCATCACGTTTTAATTCTCACAACAGCCTGGGGTGGGTTTTATTACCCCCGTCACAGAGACGGAGACCGAGGCTAAGGAGCTCTCTCCACATCACCCGTCAGTTAACAAGCAGCCAAATTCCCCCACCCGGCCCACCTACTATGCACTCTGCTGTAACATCTCGGACAAGGCCACATAGAAATAGGTGTAAACATTCAAAAGTGAGTGGCAGAATGCAACTACTTATCCTATGATTATACATATAGGAAAAAGAATACATATGAAATAATTATAAAAGTGGATTTTTTTCTCTTTCTGAAAAAGCTGTTCATGAGTTTTAAAGCTGTTTTGTGATGAAAAAGAAACAGATACAAACTGAGTCTCGGCTATAAATGCTCAAAATACACAAATCTTATGTTTAGCATACATTTTCATAGCTCTATTGGAAATTTGCAGTTAGGTAAATAAAAAGTTATTCCGAAACAAAAATGCGGCCCTGGCTGGTGTAGCTCAGTGGATTGAGCACGGGCTGTGAACCAAAGGATCACGGTTCGATTCCCAGTCAGGGCACATGCCTGGGTTGCAGGCCAGTTCCCAGCAGGGGACCCACGAGAGGCAACCACACATTGACATTTCTCTCTCTCTCCTTCCCTTTCCCTCTAAAGATAAATAAATAAATTTTAAAAAAATGCATAGAAACTATAAAATACTATTAAACAACCAGGAGAAATCACTCAGAAAACGTTTAAATGGTGAACGCCATGACAGTTAAAGAAAGGAAGGCATAAGGAGAGAAGGAGAAGGGATAGGGCGCTTGGGAGGAGCAAGGGAAGGAAAAGGCGGGGCGCAGAGCGAGGAACAGCGATGCGCGTGCGCGGCGGCAGACGTGATGCTTGGTCGCAGAATCGGCGCAGCCAGCGACCGAGCTCCGGGGGAATAATGTCCAGTGTTATGACTCTTTAAGACAGAGGGAGTAAAAATCTTAAGAACTGAGCTTGTTTTCTGTTTCAACTGTAGGTCCAAATATAGATATTCTCTCCAAAATATTGCCCAGGCAATGAAATGGAGCCCAGCAGGGGTCTCCAGCAGCGGGTCGAAGGGCCTGAACAGAACATTCCACCCTTGAGTATGTGACGCGCTCCGAGCTCACCTCGTCCACAGAAATAAAACGAATCGGATTGCATTCTTGGATGTTAAAAAACGATAATAGTGTGAAAAATATACAAAGACAGTTTCATATCTTTGCATATGGAAGGCCTGCCAGCACACACCACAGGATCCAAGAGTAATAAAGAAAAAATGAACACAATTGACGACATAAATATAACATTTATGTGCAGGCAGATAGGTAATGAGCAAAATGAGGAGACATGACGGGAAATAGCTGAAATAAATTTGAAATATATTAATATGCAAGATATATGTTGTTCCTCTCAATCCGTAAGAGAAAGAAAACTCAGGTTTTCAAGGGGGTGAAGAGTATAAATGAGCAGTTTATAGGAGAAATACTTTATAGAAGAAATATCAATAAACACGAGAAGACATCACATGTCACCAAATATATATATATACACACACACACATATAGATACACAAATATCTACATAACTTAGCCACAAAGTGTCATTTTCACTATCAGATTGGCAAAATTGTAAAAAATAATAATTTACATTCTCAACAAAAATGTGGGAAGAAACAAGGGCTTTTATACACTATTACGGGGATTGTAAATCCATACGTCCTGGGGAGGGGGGTGAAATTTGATAATTTCCACCAAACTTTAAAATACATATTATATATTTTATATAATATAAAAATATATTTTTGACCTCATAACTTTAATTTGAGAAATTTATCTTACCTAAATATTTGCATAAATATGTAAAAATTCTATTTGAGGATTTTTGTAGTTTTTCTAAATAAGTTGCAAACAACTAATATAGTATATGCATATTATGAACTATTACATAACAGTTAAAATAGAATAAAGTAGAGCTAAGAGTAAGAATATATAATATGGTATGATATGATACTGTATGGTATATTTAGTGCATTCACGGAAAAAAGCCTGGAAGGATTTATGCCAAAATTTCAACAGTGTTCTCCTTTCAGGGCTTAGATTTTCAGGTGGCTGAAAGGAAATTTTCACTTTTTCCTTATCAGCTTCTGTGAAGTTAGAAAGTTGGGTAATGAGCAGCTACTGTTTTTATAATGGAAAGGGTTTTTTTCGAGTCACACCTGTTTTGTCAGATGCAAATGCAGATTCCGAGGCACCATCAGCACCCAGCACCCCGGCTGGGACTGAGCTGTGGGCCCAGCCGGGCGGCAGCGGCACCCTCGGGCCGCCCAGGCCCTGCGGTGGGGGCCACCTGAAACCTGCCGCAGCTTTTAAGGAAGGCTGCCCCCTCTTCCTCCCACCTTCCTGAGAGCTTTTCTTAAGTTCTCGCGGAGCGGCTTCCTGTTCTTCTTGTCGACACATTCGTTCTACTCCTCTCACGTCTCGTCCAATGCTGAGTGACGCGCCCAGCTTCCAGGGAGAGCTCGTGGGAAAGGACGGGAGCGCTGGCTCTTAGCCCGTGACATTTAGCGCTTTTGCGTGTAAAAGCCACCGAAGACACGATAAGACACAGCACTAAAAGGGGGAAGTTGTTGGCAAGATATATGACCAAGGTTAATACAAATATAGAAATGAAATTAAAATTGTTTTGTAAACATCAGAAGTTAGAGACCTCGATACTAAAGTGGGCCAAGGTCAGAAAAGCGACAGCTGACAACAGGAGAAATACAGTTGAACAACAAGCTTCTGAATCAAGAAAATGTAAATTTTAATATACATGCATTTTTCACCTTGCGTTCCAACACTGAAAATCCAGTGCTGATGGTGGTGAAAACAGACATTCTTGTGCATGGCCAGTGGAAATGAGAGCCGGCATCAGGCGTCTGTCTGGTGGACAGTTCGTCACCGTGAGTCAGAAGCGGTAAAGATGTTTATATTTTAGATGCCGTGGCTCTAACAGAGCCATGTTAGATGTCCACTAACAAGTGGACACCAACGATTTCGTCTCAAGAAACTAAAGCAGGACTGGTAAGACTTGGCTCTGCATTTATAGACTTGCCATTTTCACAAGTCAGAATTGGAAACGATTTAAATGTCCCAGGGGAGGAAAGCGGTTAAGCCAATCATGATACGACACACTGAAGATGGGAAAGAAAAGGTCACAGAAAACAACACAGTCCCATTTCTGTTTTTCAAAGAGCGTGCTGGGCTGTGCCTTTTGGAAGGCGGTTACCAGGCTGTTGGCAGTGTGGTGGGTTAACGGCTCTTGTTCTGTTGTCCTTGGTCCTCCTGGCTATTCTGATATTTCTAAATTGAGTGTGTATTGCTTTCCAGCGGGTTTACTTTTCATTCTAAAGGGGCCTCCCACCTAGGCAACAGCTCCCAGGACTGAGGCTGGGTGCGGTCCCTGCTTTCCTGTGTGAGGTTCCGGGGAAAACCTGTGCGATGACTCATTCCAGTTTCTCCCCCATCATCCTCACCGCCGGCTGCGGGGTGTCTTCTTGCTCTGTCTTCACTGACTCTTTTTCTTACCCAAACGAACACTCCTGGGAAGTAGACTAAAGGAATGCCAATAGGAAGCAGAGGAGGGGGAGGAAGAGGAAGACAACCTTCTCAGAGGTCCGGCTCTCAGACCAGTTTCTGTCCCCGACCAGGACCGGACCAAGACAGAAAACACCTTCGGTGCTGACACCTCCCTCCTTCTCCGAGTCAAGGTCAAGCACTAGGGAGTGTCAGGTCGTGTTAACACTGTAGCAGTTCGCACCCAGCTCAAGGTCTTGAAATGTTAGATTTCAGAGCAGAAGGAAAGTCGACAAGTGCTCTGGTCTCCTCTCCACATTTCGGTTAAGGGTCCTGAACCAGGGAGGCTCTGGGTGTGCCTGCCCCCCGGAGACCTCATACCTGTCTGCCTCCCCCACCTCGTGTGCCCTCTCAACCCCGGAATCACCAAGTCCAGCTCTCCTGCCCACGCCGCACCCGTCCCCTCCCTGCGGAGCCTCGTTAGACCTTCCCACAAGCTCGGGGGAAAACAGGGGAAAAGAGGCAAGCACATAGTGTTACGTAAAACTGGAAACCGAGTATGCCACAGCTTCAGCGATGATCAGCAAGGCCAGGCCATGTGCCTGTCGGCAGCCTGGCCCCCGTGATGTTCTGCTCGGCTGTGTCTGGGTCATCGGCATCAGCTCAGCATCACAGCCATGTTCACCGGCAGGCAAAGAACAGGTGCTTTCCCCAAGGTGGCCTCACGCAGCCAGCCACCAGAGCATCTCCGCGGTGGAGGACCTGTCTCCAAGGGCCCACTCCTCCTCGAGCTGTTGCCTGCTCTGGGGCAGGAACTGAGTTTTCTTTTCCTTTTGTGTTTCTCGCCCACACAGCAAGGAAGACAGACCGACCCACGGAAACGGTTCCTGTGTGAAGTCTGGGTTCCCAACACGACAGTCACCCAGCCTGGAAGTCCCCCTGCATTAATGTCTCTGAGAGAAGTATGCGACCGTCCATTGCCAGCTGCGTGATCACGTGATTATAAAGCAGAGGTCTACGAGCCACACCGGCCAGCCTGCGCCTCGCCCGAGAAGCACGGAGACAGGTATGCAGTCTCTGCGTCTCAGGTTGCACATCTGTGAAAGAGTACAAATACTTCATGCTGAACTTACCGTGAGAGTCACATGAGGTGACATGCACCCGGTGTCTAGGGCAGTGCCTGACCCTTCGCAGGCCCTCAACAAACACCAGCTCTCATCCTTGTTTACCACTACTGTCATATGTCACTTGATGACAGGGATACGTGCTAAGAAGTGCGTTGTTAGGTGACTTTGTCCGTGCGCAGACATCCCAGAGCACACTTACACACATCCGGACAGCGTGCGCAGTGCTCCCCGAGGCCCTGTGGTCCAGCCTACTGTTGCTAGGCTGCACACCTGTACTCGGTGTTACTGTACGGAGCGCTGTTGGCAACTGTAACACAGTGAGGAGTGTTTGGGTATCTAAACATAAAAAGTAAGAAGAAATGGTAAAAAGCGGTGCACCTGCAGCGGACACTGGCCCCGAGTGGAGCTTGCAGGCCAGGAAGTCGCTGGGGGTGAGTCCGTGAACCAGGGGTCAGTGACGGCGAAGGCCCGGGACATCGCTCCGCATTAATGGAGACTTTGTAAACACTCCACGAAGTGTATAAAGCAACACACGTTTAGTCCAGCACAAGAGACATGACGCGGTCCAGAGATGTGGTAAGTGAAGGCGTGTGAGGCCGCGGCTGGGGAAACACGGCGCACTGTTTCGCAGCAAACTTTCTCTGTGTGTGTGAGCAGAAAGAGCACTTAGAAGAATGGGAAGGGGACAAAACCCGAAAGCCAGGAAGGCGGGAGGCTCTTGGTCAGGGACTCAGGGCCAGTGAGAATGAAGACACTCTGTAAGATCTCGTAGGTGTGCATCGCTGCACCTTTCTCTGCTTTTTCTCTTTGCGAGTGTCCTCCCCGGACTTACTCCCGGGACTGCCCGCAGGACCTGTGAACCTGCAATCTAAGCTGTGGTGCAGGGGACCCAGGGAAACGGAGGGCTTCTCAGCTGCCAGGCCTGGGAACAGAGCCAGGGATGGGAGGAGGTGGTGCTGGCTGCCCAGAGTAGAGGACTCAGGTGGAGGACTCTTGAGAGGGAGACTGAGAGCTGGCCCAGGCCAGGGGAGGGGGCCCACCCAGCCTGCAGAGCTGGAGGTCCACGCAGCTCCCCAACAAACAGCAAGAGACAGTAAAGCCTGGTTGCATGGACTGACCAGAGGAGGCGAAAGGGTGGGGCTGGGAAGGAGGTCAAGGTAGAAGACACAGGTTTCAAGTGTGAATTCTGACTTGGCGTCTTTGCTGCTGTGGGATCTTCAAGTCCCTCTTCGAGCCTCAGTTTCACGTTGCCTAAAATGGCAAGGTGGGCTGGGGGGCGACCATCCTGCTAGCTCAGTGTGGGGCAGGGAGGTGTGGCGAGGGCCAGATAAGGTCGCTGACGAGAAACCAACCGCAGGGAACACTTCTCGACCGTGACAGGATGGTGAGAGCGGCTGGGAAAAACCTGCAGGGACGTCGAGGGGAGGTTTCCGGGCCTTGGCCAGACCACGCACCGCACCGGGAGGGCGGGCCATCTCTCGGGCTGGGCAGAAAGAACAATCGCAAGGATCACTGTTATCAAACCGGGAAATCTATCCCCTTCTGCAGCTTCAGGTCCTGCACTACTTCAATGGACCGTGGGCAAAGCCCCTGCCTGCTGCTGCCACCCTCTGGCCACAACCTGAACTGCACTCTTGCTAATTTCGTTGTGGCTGCTCAGAAACCCTAACCTGTGCACACAAACTGTATTTACATCGTGTTTTCAGTGTACACTCTTCCCCCTCAAAAACGATATTCTTTTATCCACACAATATCCTTGCAGCGTAAGCACTTTCGTAGATGAAGAAACCAACACTTGGAGAACTGAAATGACTTTCTGTGGAGACTTAGCCCGGATGAGGCCAGGCTCTCGGGTCCAGTGTTCGTGTTTCTCGCTGTGATCACTGGGGCAGTGTCAGTCAGTGCTGTGGCGACCTGAGCAGCTCTCAAAACCTGAGCACGGCCCCTCCTGCCCCCTGTCCTACGCTCCACCGCCGCCCAGACTCCCCGTACCGCATCTGCGCCTGAGGCTGCCCCGGGGACAAGGCCTGGGCGTGGGAGAGGTTTGGGGGATCCCTGCAAGATGAGCAAGGCACCCCCGGGCCCCCGGCTGATGGGGAGGTGAGCCTGGCATCCCGGCACCCAGGGACCACGGCGCCCTTTAAAACACGAAGGTCAGGTTCAGGAGGACAGGGAGGCGGTGCCTGAGCCAGACCTTAAAAGACCCACGGATGCAGATTTATAAAGACACTAGGGTGACAGGGGGTGGGGATGGAGTGTGAAATTATACTCCTTTCTAAAGGTCATGCATTCTTTGTGTTTTCCAGTTATTCATTCACCAGATATTATTGTCACAGGCACATATTCTGTTGGTTGCTCAGGATAATGGCCGAGCCAAAACTGCTGTTACACAGTGTTCACGCATCTGCTCAGTGACTGCTTCCCTCCCGCCAGCACTCTCCTCAGCCCTGGGATGAGCCCCTGCCCACAGGGAACTTACATCTAGGGGAGACACAGATAATAACATCACGAATAGCATGTAAGTGTTCAGATAGTGAAAATTCCCAAGAAAAGCAAGGTAGGCAAGGGGACAGCACGGCACGGGGAGGTGGGGGGCTTGCACTTTCAGGGATTGGAGGTACTGAGGGCTCACCGGGGATGTGGCTCTGAGCAAGGACCTGCAGAAGCTGCGGTTTGGGGAATACGTGGGGGAGGGGCTCTCCAGGCAGGGGCGGCTGAGCAAAGGCCCTGAGGTGGGGACGCCCTGCTGTGTCCGAGGACAGAGAGGAGAGCAGGGGGCAGCGCAGAAGGAAAGGAGGTCGGAGAGGCCGAGCAGGGGCAGGCCGGCCAAAGAGGAAGTCACCGGAGGCTGTGCTCAGGGCAAGAGCCACTGTGTGCCGGCTGCTGTGAAGTCTGGCCCGTTCTGCAAAGTGCAAAGCCATGAAAAAGGAGCCTTTTCTGAAGTCTGACTAAGGATTTGACCGAGGCCCAGGGGGTCCAGCTCTTGGAATGCTTATCAAACCACTGCAGAGTTAGTGGTGCAAGTGACCACCATGCTATCACGCTCATGGAATCCGTGGACAGGGCTCGAACCTGCCCGGCCATGTGTCCTGGTCTCTCCACTCCTGGACTCCACCCACCCCCAGTACCCCACACCCACCAGGAAGACTCTAGTGGCTGGAGTGATGCCAGCCTTGGGAGAACTGGGCTGGGCGAGGAGGACGCACGTCCAAGACTGGGACTGGGCTCCACACAGTGGAGGGTTCCTTCAGAGGGCAAGGGTCCAGGGAGGCGGCCACCAGAGACCCAGTGCTCCAGGAGGCGTGGGCGCCACTGTCTGGCCTGTTACAGCCTGGCCTCAGCGTCCCAACACGTCATTTCCACTCACTCACTTTGCCGAAGGAGTCTCGGAGCCCAGATCCAGGTGATTAGCCACCTGTCTCTTGCTGGGAAGTCGGTCAAAGAATCAACAGCTGTTTAAAAACCACAAGCTGTAGCCCTGGCTGGTGTAGCTCAGTGGATTGAGCACAGGCCCGTGAAGCAAAGGGTTACTGGTTTGATTCCCAGTCAAGGCACATGCTTGGGTTGCAGGCCAGGTCTCCAGTAGGGGACACATGAGAGGCAACCACACACTGATGTTTCTCTCCCACTCTTTCTCCTTCCCGTCCCCTCTCTAAAAATAAATAAATAAAGTACTTTATAAATAAAGAAATAAAAACACAGGATGTGACTGAGAAAACTCATGGGGCAAGTCTGGTCGCCGTGGACATGAGTTTTTAGCTGGGAAAAGACCCGAGCCACCTGTAGCACTGCGCTCCCACGAA
>PVKM010039185.1:0-13848 GCA_004027735.1 Carollia perspicillata | reverse complement strand
GCCAGAGTGGTGTTAAAGGAGCCCAGCAGGAAGATACTTGATCTACCAAGCCCTAACACCATATTTGACAGGGACTGCCTGCTAAAAAAAGATCAAATAAGATCCAGAGTGTTATAACATCCAAAATATCCAGATTTTATACTTTCTTTTTAAAGAGAGAGGGGAAGGGAGGGAGAAAGAGGAGAGAAACACTGATCAGTTGCCTTCCATACATGCCCTGACTGGGATTCGAACCTATGGCTTTAGGTTTGTGGGATGATACACAACCAACTAAGCCACATCGGTTAGGGTAGATTTTATAATTTTTGGAGTCCTTTTATTGCCCATTATCTGAGTTTTGCTACGGTGTCTGGCCTTAGAAGCACAGAGTGTAAAAAGTTAAATGTAGTTATAGACACAGAGTTATAACACGGTGGCATATGTGCGATAACACAGGGCTGTAGAAAGCAGAAAGTCATCCGACCCTATGGTGATACAGGCAGGGCTGGTACTTGTTTTATTAAAACCTATTTACTGATCCTATGTAAATACTTGCAGATTGACTAACAAGAGTACCTGACCAAAGGTCACTTAGTCAATTACTGATCTTTGTCTTGTTCCCATTGCTCTCAAGATGAGATGACTTCAGATATACAAACCTTGATAAAAAAAAAACTCCTCAGCAACTCAACGTAAGGTATAGGTGATGAAGAACCCACACAACTGACCACATGCCTCAACTCTTACTGGAAATTTCACCTTGAAACACTTCTTCAGAAAAATGTCAATTTATGAAAATGCCACAAATTGAAAAAGTAGCCAATTTAGGGCCTGTCTGAGAAAATATGATTAGAGACAACTCAGAGGGGAGCTAATCACAGTGTAAGCTTCCAAATATACCCAATGTAAAGTAAAAACTAACTCCAAATTATATAGCTGACTACAGTTGGAAAAATGTAATCCTTGCAATTATACATCTACTGGATAAAAGCCACTATAAACAAGGTTTTAAAAATAGTCTTCCTCTCAAAAACAGATCTAAGGAAGCAACATATTATGCTTGCTATATAATGTTTAATTGTATTTTATATTAATAATTGTAAAGTATTTTGAGTTAAAGAAAATCCACCTTTTCACTCCATCTCCGTAACACATTCAGCATAAATCTAACTAGAAAAAGGTCTTCTATCTTTTCAGAATTCTACGGAATCACCAGTAGGAACATTAGGAAGGGCCTCCAGCTCTTATTAAGCAATCAAAGATCTGTTTATGTCTTTATTGGAAAGTTACAACCATTTAAAAATATTATCGAGTTTCATGGAAGTGATTCAAGCTTTAGAAAAAAGAAAAAGTTCTTAAGAGCATGTACCCACGGCTAGCTGCTATAGCTGTGGTTAGGGAGCTGTGAATGGCGTTACCTGTGTACAAATTTCAAGTAACACTCACCAAAAACCTGCCATCTAGAAAGGTCTCCTTTTCTACCCAACCCCAGAACTTCCTCACAAGGCCAAAAGAATGGAACAAACTTATGAATAAAGGCTGAAATCAGCCCCGGCTGGTGTGGCTCAGTGCATTGAGCATCATCTTGCAAACCAAAGGGCTGCCAGTTAGATTCCCAGTCAGGGCACATGCGTGGGTTGTGGGCCAGGTCCCTAGTAGGGGGTGCACCAGAGGCAACTGCACATTGATGTTTCTCTCCCACTCTCTCCCTTCCTTCCCCTCTGTCTAAAAATAAATAAATCCTTAAAAAAAAAAACAAGACTGAAAACAGATTAAACCAGATTAACAAACATTCTGTAATCCACGCTAAGCCAAGTGACACACGTGTATTCTTAAGAACTGAAGAATGTTGGGAGGCTTGGGATTCATGAGGAGGATTCAAGTGGAGGGCACACTCAGTAATCCAAAGGTATCCTAACTTGAGTAAGTGTGTGTTGATGTTGAATGCACAGTTTGTTAAGTTCAACGGCACAGTCATCACGGGTCCACGGGGAAGTTCCTCCGCACCTTAGAGGTGTTCAGAAGCACAGCCAGATCGGAGGTGAACCCCCCGTTTTCCTCTAGACTCCTTCGGTTCGTGGACTGTGCAGGCTGCTCTGACTCCTTAGACCTGTCAGCTCTTCAGGCTAAATGTGAGGAAAGCTCCCAATATGCTTTCTATTGCCTCTCCGTGCAGCCACGTACTTGCAGTTTTAGAAGTAAACCATTTATTTGCTGAGGTTAACGTGTGTTTCTAAATTCTCTCTATGTAGTTTGACAAACCATTATAAAGAAATATTAAAACTTAAAACTCAATCCTTACACACAAATTATTTATAATACAGTCAAGTACACAAGGCAAAAACACTGGGTTAAACGCCCTAAGTATAGAGCAATACATAACTAATTATAATTAATTCTCAGATGAATGGTATAGAGGATGTGTATTATAGTTCCAAAGGAGGGATCGAGTTAAGGAATTATTTGAGAACGTTATTACATTTTCAAAAATATCCAAACTTATAAAATAAAAATAACATTATTTATCACCTTTTTACCATTTTAATTAAGGACAGAATGTCTCTGGTTGTATGGATTATCCATTTTTTAAACTCTGAACTGTAATTTAAATCCACGGAAAGCAACAATTGGTGCCTGCGCTATTTCCGGTGTGTATGACACGGCCATGTGCCACCTTCTGCCCTCACCTCAGCCGAAGCACTAACAGTGAGAAAATGTGGGTTCATCTCCCTCTCTCTCCTTTTCCCAGCACACAAGGAGATGATCTCCTGGGGAGAACTTTTTCCCTTATCAACTGTGGAAAACAACTATTTGTGTAAGACAGTTAGTTCTAGATAGCAATAACTAGACTGAGTAGCAAAGGAATTTCTAATCCTTGGGGAAACAGCCAGCTGGATGAATTATTTGTATTTGTGCAGAAAATGAGCTTTTCTTTCTATTTTTTTAGCGATTTGTTCCTGGGGATGAGTAAAGAAGCCTTAAAAAAATCACCATTCATACCTCCTTTATGACCTTTGAAGGTCACCACACAGTTAGCATCTTCAGCTGACCAGATCTTCAGCTGGGCATCCATTCCCCCACTCAGAACCACAAGGCCTGATGGGAAAAACCTGCAACAATTCACATCAAATACATGTCCTTCCAATATTCTCTGGAAAAACAAAAGAAAATTTCAGGCTAGTTCTCTTGTCCATCCCCTGATGTTCTCATACCTCCCTTATCCTTGATTCTGGAAATGAAATATCTACGTGCTACACTCACATGCTGGGTTTTAAAACTAAAGAAGTCCAATGCATCCCTTTAGCTTATCTGCCTACCAGGTAGTGTTCTAAGAGCTGTAGGTTCTCTTTCTGGCTTTGGCTACAGATGTGGATTTGAACTCCATGGCTCTAAATCTAGTTCTACATATAAAAGGCTGAGGAGGCTTGAGGACTCTTTTTTTAAAAAAAAAAAAAAAGATTGTATTTATTTTTTAGAGAGGGGAAGGAAGAAAGAGAGAAATATCAGTGTGTGGTTGCCTCTCACACACCCCCTAGTGGGGACCTGGCCTGCAACCCAGGCATGTGCCCTGACTGGAAATTGAACCGGTGACCCTTTGGTTCACAGACTAGCACTCAATCCACTGAGCCACACCAGCCAGGGCATCTTGAGGACTCTTACTCACCTCTTCTTAAAATCCTCTGTACATAGTGGGGGGCTAAGCCATATAATCAGTGTAACAGCCTAGCTACTTCTCTTAGAAACTGATCACTGAAGATAGTTCACTGCCTACCTCTACCCGAGGTACCACCCACTTAGACATGCACGGGGCTGGCTCCTCCACACTTCCAGCCCCAATTTGTTGTGGCAAGTCACCAACCTCAAGGATGGTTTTCACATTAACAAATGGAACAAAGATCAACTGAAGTGCGATGGTACTATATTTTTAGAACAAGGCACTCTTCTTTCCATGACCCAGTCCACCCTTTCTTAGACTACCTGTTATGTACAAGACCCTAAAAGTGTATCCAAAGCCTTTACTCTGAGCTCTCCATTGGAAGCCTGCCAGACTTTCATGCTCCCATCAGCACTAGAAGACACACCAAGGCCTCCTCCACTGGAAATGTCCAGGCATGTTATCTGTTTCAAAAGACAAAAGAACCCAAGTTACAAATAAAATACTCACCTTCCCTTGAAATATGCCATAAACCTCCCATTCCACACTCCTCCAAGACTTATCCCAACACAAAGGACATGTATTTCAGGTAAAGGTTAGCTTGTCATCACAGATTTCCCAACAAGGCTAGAACCTACAGGGCATCAGCATAGCTCCTTTACAATAAAAAGTTGTCCAGCTCAAAATATCAGCAGTGCCAAGGCTGCCACAGTCAAGACACTCTGATATGCTGTATGTATCCTCCCGGTTAACATACTT
The DNA here is from genome assembly GCA_004027735.1 of Carollia perspicillata. Lineage (NCBI taxonomy): Eukaryota > Metazoa > Chordata > Mammalia > Chiroptera > Phyllostomidae > Carollia > Carollia perspicillata. The sequence continues at coordinate 9,455 of PVKM010039185.1, read as the reverse complement.
GGAGGCGACATGGGTACTGTGTTATTTATCTGTTCCATATTTTGGGGGCCCAAGTTCCTAGACCTACAAAGTAATTTTGTCTGGATTATCCATTTCTTTCAAAGTGACCAAACACTGAAGAGTAGACTGCAGGTCATACCAGCTGTTTCCTGCCTCTGAACTTTTATTAAAGAAAAAGGAAAGGGGATTAACATTTACTGAATAGGTATTTTGTTCCAGACATGCAACAGACACTACCTTCGTGTAATTCCCTCAAACATCTGTAAGACAGGTATTATGTCTGTTTTTCAAATGAGGAATTTGAGGTTTAAAAAGTGATTAAGTAATTTTCCCACCATGACATAGTAGAGCCAGGACAGAAACCCAGGTCAGGGTCCAAAGCTAAAGATCCCTTCATTAGTCACAGCACAAGAACAGACAGATGGGACAATCCTAAATACTGGAAAAGATGACAATTCAAACCAGTGAGATAAAGGATGAGTTATTTTATAGTGCTGACATCCTAATTACTTCAAAAAGAATTAAGTTAGATTCCCTACTTCAAACCAATTAACAAAGTTAAAATGTAAATAATAATCATAATCATCATCACCATCCAAAAAAACCACTGTATTTACAATTTTAATTAACCAACACTTACATTGTGCTTACTATGTTCCGGGCCCAATTCTAACTGCTTTAATTCTCATAACAACCCTAAGAGATAAATATTATTTTCACCCCCATGTTATAGATAAGCACATGGAGTTAATTATGTGGCTTAAGGTCACACAGTTAGTAAGTGGCAGAACCAAGATTTGAATCCTGGGAGTCAAATCCAATGAGTTTGTCTCTGGAGTCAATGCTCTTACCCACTATGTTATGCAAGTAAAAGTGACTTTATATATATTCACATGAGATTATATATATAAAATCATGGACTACCCCAAGCAAGACTCCAAACACAGTTACTATAAAGGAATAAACTGATAGGTTTTAATATCTAGAAATATTAAATATCTGTATGTCAAAAGACATCATAAGCAAACAAGCTAGAAAAACAATCTGCAATATATCTGGCAAAGGATCAGTATTCTTAGTATAAAAGCTCTTACAATAAAGAAAAAAATTCACACGTAGGCCCTGGCTGAGGAGCTCAGTTAGAGTACTGACCCAATACACCAAGGCTGCGGGCTCCATCCCTGGTCAGGGCACATGCAAGAATCAACCAATGAACGCACACACAAATGCCACGACAGATCCACGTTTCTCTGTCTGTTTCTCTCTCTCCCCCACCCTTCCTTCTCTCTTTCTCTAAAAAGTCAATTAAAAAATGGGCAAATGACATGAAGAGTGGCCAATAAATATATGAGAAAGTGGTCAATTCACGATTAATCAAAAGAATGCAAATTAAAATAAAACGAACTGCCATCTGTCAAACAGGTAAAACTTAAAAATTTTAATACACAATGCTGACAGAGTATGTTAAGTCAGGCTGGTAGAAAAGCAATAATAAATACAGTTAGAACCTTTTTTAGGCAATGGAAAGGGCCCAGTGATAGGTCAATTAATCGACAATTTCAGTTAAAGTAGAAAATAATGAAAATGATATATAATACCTACATTTTAACTCAAATATACAAATGTACATTAAAATTCACTAATCTTTTCATTAGTCCACTGATTACTACAAGGAAACTTTATCTTGACTTTCTTTTAATAAACTATAACCAAAAGGCACAATCTATAATTTCCAGCTTCTTTGAAGTAAGGTTAAGTCTTTATTCACACTTACGAAGCAATCTAAAAACAAAAATTCATCTAGGGTTTTTTAAAAAGATTTATTTTATTTATTTTTAGAGGGAGGAGAAGGAAGGAAGAGAGAAACATCAATTGGTTGCCTCTTGGATGTGCCCTGACTGGGGACTGAACCTGCAACCCATGCATGTGCCCAGACCAGGAATCGAACTGGCAACCTTTTGTTTTGCGAGACGGTGCCCAACCGAGCCATACTGGTCAGGGATAGGTTGGTTTTCTTTCTTTTTTCTATCTTTTCCCTAACATTTTGCATTTATCTTGCTCACTCATACTATAATAGCAGTTTAAAAAAATCAAGCAAACAAAAAACCCCTCTTCTTTACCAAGTCTTTACAAAGCAATAGACTTAGTTTTCAGACATTCTCTGCCTTTCCACACTATTTCATCAGTTTAACATATTTAATTAACTAACATAATTTAAAAACCAGTGTAACTGGCACTGCAACTGATCCATGGTAAGCACTCAACTTACCCAGTAGTGTCAGAAGTATGTAGACCTCAAAGGAGAGCTTACAGACTGGGAATACGCTGTGGGCATCAGCCAGGATATTTCACAGAGGAAATGCAGAGCAAAAGTTGACTGAATAGGTCAGTTAAGTGGATGTCAATCAGAACATACCAAGTACCTTATAATTTGTATTCCTTGTGATTCAGCTACTCTATTTTTACCAATGTATTCTAATTCTTCCTATCTTTGTAAGCCAAGGCTTAACTCTATCATCAAAACAGGAATTTAAGAAATTGAAATATTTGAATGTCCATAATGTAAGACTGGAAAAATAAATTACAGTAAAATCATATAGTGGAATACTATGCAGCTCTTAAAAGAATACATAGAAAGATGACATAGAATGGTATACATAGTATTTTTTTAATTAAAAAAAATTTTGTTATCCTTACCCAAGGACATTCTTTACTGGTTTTAGAAAGAGGGGAAGGAAGGGAGAGAGAGAGGGATAGAAACATTGATTGGTTGCCTCCCATGCACACCCCAACCAGGGTCACAACCCAGAACCTAGGCATGCGCCCCAACCAGGAATTGAACCCACTACTCGATGGTTTATGAGATGATGCTCCAACCAACTGAGCCACACCCGCCAGGGTCATAATATATTATTAAAGAATGAAGAGCAAGTTATAAAATAGCAAGTACTATAAAACCTATTTTGGTAAAATATTTAAAGAAAAAAGATTGGGTAAAATAATGATACACAAAGCTCAGCATGATGCTGGTAGGCAATCAATAAATGTAGTAGGCAATCAATAAATGTTAGCCATTACTACTGTGATTAATGTTAATAAAGGCTGTATAAAAAAGTTCATAACAGTTACCTTTAGGTTACAGAAAGATGAATTACAAAAGATTCACTTTTGTTTGTTCTAGATTTTCACCCCTAAACATGTTATTTGTTTTACAGTAAGGGAAAAAAATAGTTGTTGATTTTTAATGTACCACACAGTAAGAAGTAGAGGCTTTAAAATAACCAGCTTATCTACCTATTTCTCACTTTTGCTTTCAAAAGCCACAGTAGTAGAAAGAGCTTTCTCAAAAAGACCTTTGGAAATTATTCCCCAAAAAGCTGTACTTAGAATTTTGAGAAAATGTCCCCATCCTGTAGGCAAAGGGACAAAAATATGAGCAGTGGCAAATTATGCCAGCATCAGCTACCACCACCATTATCCAAAAGCCTGTGAGCAGCTCTGCTAAAACGTGTAAGTAAATTTCACTTCAAATTTCTTTTCTCTAAGTGTACACCTACTCTACGTAGCCTAAGTACCAGTTTTACCAAACGTTATCACACTTCATTAGCTGTTATAATCACGGTATGTGAATGGCACATTAATTATCGTTTATAGTACTCGACGAGTAGATAAAATAAAAAATTAACATGATATTACATTTCTCATTTTACCAAAATACTTACACTCTTTGCATGTATTTTGGGAAAAGTAGTATATGGTGCCAAAAACTTTGAAGATGCATTTTCCTTTGGACATGAAACATGAATGCTCTTCTAAGGAGAGAGGGAAAGATGATATATCAGTAAAGCTACTCCAACGGAATTAAAGCCTCTTAAAAAGAACAGCAGGACAAGAGGAAATTCTCATCTTTTAAGCATATCCTCTCTAACCCTCTTCCCCCCCACAGAACTATCACTCCCTTGTAGCTCAGCAGTCCTTTCACTGCAGGGCTGCAAGGTAATTTGGTACCACTGAGATGTCACTATCTTTTTAGGTTAAACTGTCCCATAGAAGACAAACCAATAATAAGATACAACAGACAAACTTGACAGCATTAATTTTTTAGAAGAAAATCTAATACCAGTATTCTTAATTAGCAGTGGGGCAAGGAACAAGGTCAACAGAGGTGAGGAAACAGCACCAGCCCTCAAGCCTGGAGCCGAAAGGACTAGTCTAAAAGTCAATTTGCTGCCCATAGGAACTTCTGGAAAAAGTGTTAGACCACTGACCGCCATTCCACAGTTACCAGGGAACAGTGGTATAGTACATAATGGTCCACTCGTACAGTGTGTAGGGCCTGGTCAGGTTGGCGGTGCCCATTCCCACCCAGGACTGAAACTGGCTGCACATGTTCGCAGACTGGTCACTGCCACGGGCAAAGCTGTATTATGATTCCCCGCGTGTTTGGCCTAGGCATTATCACAGATCTTTCAGCTACTGTAGCAAGATAACACTAGTGACAACAGTAGGAAGTTACACCTAGAACTAGATGTTAGATTCAGGAAACATGACTTGCTAAAGGCAGCCTTTGTAGCCATTCCAAGTAAGTTGGTATTTCAAGGTAGCATGTGTAGAGAGAAAAAAGGCTTAGTACACAAACCCTTCCTCAAGGATTTCATATGACAATTCCTTCCTCTAACTAGCAGAAAACTAGCACTGTCATCTCAGTGTGGATCTCCTACTGGAGCTGAAGAGCTGCACTCACAAATGGGCCCCTAACCTGTTATGTCTTCCATAACAGTACTTCCAAGTTTCTGGAAATTCTGTTGGGTAATGAAAATATCTTCAATAATCAAGATTTTTCTGAACCTCTTTTTAAGACTAATTTATGTACAACAAGCACAGTCCTCATAGTTCATTAGAAAAAAGTTTTAAAATTATAATAGTCTCATTACTGAAAATCAATATGCTCTTATTACAGGCCGTCTACTCCTTTAAAAAGGCAATTGGAGTGTCTATACAAACAGTACTTTCTTAGCCAGCACATCCATGCCTGGCTGCCTGCAGGCCTTTCTTTAAATGAGTTTTTGCTTCTAACCGCATGACAAAGCCCCTACAGCTGCCAGAGCACTGACCTGGATTTGGAATTGTCTCCTGTTCCCAAAACTAAAGTGTCAGCTAAACTCTCCTGGCTAGTATTCATACCAAGCAAGGATGCAAGGGGCTCTGAAAACTTAGTGTTCGGGTTTCTGTAAGCATTGGTTTACGCTCAGAAGACTTCATTTCTTCAGGGCCAATTATGGGAAAGATTTCAAGAATCAGTGGTTTTCTCCTGCTTATCAATCCTGTAAATCAACCTTTAGTCCATAAACAGACTATGAAGGAAGACAAATGGTAAACTACCTTCCAGTGTCAGCAGTAGAGAATCATGCTGTTAATGAAAAGACTTGAAAGAAAAGCTGCAGGAGATATCAACACAGACGGAATTTAGGGTTGGGGGTTGGAGGAGGGAGTGTGAGTATTCTAACTACGGTAAAATTCAAAGTGAAACTTTTATCTTTTGGGGTTAGGTTTTTAAGCATATTGACAGATGTGGTTAAAAGAACAATGTAGCAACATCAAGTAACAAAGTGACTCATGGCAATTAGGAAACAAATAAATGCTCAACCATAAGCACTTACTGTCTGACCCAGCAGGTACACAGCAGAAATTAGCAATGATGTTGGAAGGTAAGAATTGTATCAGGGCCTGAGTATGAAGGGAAGAAAGAAGTCAGCACCCAGACTATGGACGGATGGCAGTGACACACCCGGGACAAATGTAGGCTTGCCAGGTGGTGTTATACCTGAAGTTAATAGAACTCCAGTCTAATTAGCTTTGATTATTAGGGGTTAATGAACCTTTCTGGGTCTATCTGCTTCTCTGCACAATGGAAATTTAAAGTGCCAACCTGAAAAGACTCTTATAATAAACAATAACTCATCTTTGTAATATTTTAGTTTCACTCATATGCAGTCTCACTCCTCACTGACTGGCCTATGAGATAGAATATTGTCTCTATTTTATAGACGAGAAGACTAAGGCTCAGGGAACTCAGTTATTTGTCCAAAATAATACATTTTTCTTTTTAAAAAAAATTTAATTTATTGGAATGACACTGGCTAGCAAAATTATGTAGGTTTCAGGTGTACGATACTATAACACGTCATCTGTATATTGTAGAGTGTGTTCACCACCCAAGTCAAGTCTCCTTCCGTCACCGTTTATCCCCGCTATACCCTCTTCTACCTCCCCCAACTCCCCTTTCCCTCTGGTAGTCACCAGACTGCTGTCTGGTCTATGAGTTTGTCCAAAATCATATTACTAGTAAGTGTCAGAGGAGTTGGACAGATCTTCTGACACTTTCTACAATTCCATAGCTGTTCATAAAATAACAAACATAAGATATATACCATATTTTGCTGAGTATAATGTGCCCTATGTATGATGCACACCCACATTTTGGGCCCAAACTTTCAGGAAAAAAACTCTCATTTTAATTTTTTAATTAATTAATTAATTTATTTATTTATATTTAGAAACAAAACTGATGGTCATATTTCATATCCATTTTGCATATGGATATTGTTATTGCTTCCTAGAGTTATACTTTTAACACATAAGCATAAATGTAAGAATTAAAAACATTTATATAGATACAGAATTAGTATTACCCATGTATAATGCACCTCCTTATTTTTCCCTCAAAAATTTGGGGAAAAAAGTGTGCATTATACACAGCAAAATACAGTGTTAAGATGTAGCCTATCACCTGGCAAAAATGGTAATGAATGAACACTTGCAAAGTATGTCATGCAAAAACAAAATACAGGGTCTGGGAGAAGTAGGGGTCGCCTGAGTGTGGTCAGCAGGGCACACGAATGTCTTGTGCGAGATGCACAGCAATACAAACATTTCACCTAAAATTCACATGGTGTGCTTGAGTGTGACGTTGTTGTTACAGAATTAAATGCTTAAGATTTTGTAATAAAAAAGGGGCATTATTTGTGCCACACCTGTATTTTCTATTCTTCTCAGTATACGAGAAATATTTTACAGCTACAACAGTTTAATTACAAAAGAAAAAAAAAGAAAGGCTAGTTTACCCTTTGGAACTCATCTCACCAGGGCATATTGACTGCAGCCATCAGAATGAGTACGGAAAGTCAGATCATGAGTTCTGCAACACTTAGCTTGGTTATCTACGCACCTCAAAGACCAAGGAGAAAAACCACTGAGTACCTGGTGAAGGCCTAGGTCTCCAGCAAGGCCCACCCAGACACACTGCAGTGCCGTGCCACACAGAGTTGTCGAGCACTCGAAACATGGCCGATGCAACTGAGGAGCTGAATTTTAAATTTTATTTAAAGTTTAATATAAAATTGATATTTGACTCCATTATTAGGAAACTTTTTAAGCATGTGATCTAGGTCTTCAATTTTATAAAACCTAAATACATATCAAGTATTTCTGATAACAAAATTAGAGTGAGTCTGAACTGAGATGCGCTGTAAGTGTAAAATACACATAGGATCTCAAAGACTTAATAAGAAAAAAGAAATGTAAACTATCTCACTAATTTTACTTGCAGTTAGAATATTTTGTAAATATATAAAATACACACATATATTTTATATATTTATGTATTATGTAGAAATTTAAATACATTTATGTATTATGAAATATGTATTTTCCCAACCACAACCCAAAGGGAAACTTTATGGGATATAAATTACGGATACTGAGCTTTTGCAAAATATTTGCAATATGCATGATGCATGAAAGTTAAATAAGATATATTATTAAAATTAATTTCACTGTTTCTTTTTGGAGCTACTAGACATTTAAAATGATATCTGTGGCTCACATTATTTATCTGTTGGAAAGCGCTGGTATCAGGGAAGAGGAAGTCTGATTGCATTTAAAAGTATATGCAACTACAAAACAAAAACTTTGACATTCGAAGGCTGTAAAAACTGTGATTACTGTACAAATGAAATGGAGATAACACTGATACACACACAACAGTGTAAATATTTAAAGTAGATATATGGGTATGACCATATGCTTGGGCACAGTGCCATCCAGAAGACATAAAAACTTACCTTGTTTATTTCATTCACAATAAATCCTTCCGAAGCTGTAACCTCTGGGACTCCATCAAGGCCAATTCCTTGACAGGTGAGGCTGCCATACAAAGTTGGTTTCCCTATATAGCACAAAAGAAGCATGTCTCAAAAAGTAGTAAGAATTTAACATTTTTTCTCCTTGAAGACCCAATTGAGGTATCTGTATAGATGGTAAGAAATTGGTTCATGAAAGAAAACCAGGTACTGGTGTTAAAAATGAGGCAAAGTGGGAAGAATACTAGCCTAAGTGACCCAAATTTGAGAAGGAATACACTGAAGGGCTAAAAACTAAGAACAGCTCTGGCTGGTGTGGTTCAGTGGATTGAGCACCAGACTGCAAAGTAAAAGGTTGCTGGTTTGATTCCCAGTTAGGGCACATGCCTGGGTTGTGGGCCAGGTTCCTCGGTGCGGACCAATGTTTCTTTCTCTCTTTCCCTTCCCCTCTGTCTAAAAATAAATAAATAAAATATTTAAACAAAACAAAATAAAACTAAGAACAGAGGTTTAGAGACACAATGTAGCATTTGTAGAGAAAGATACTAAAGTGATCTGAACCTGAGTTTTACTGGCTGTGAGTGGAATTCTTCCAGGATGAAAGGTGAAGATCAATGTGACTATAGATGCCTCTATCCACAGTATACTCGTATATGTATAATACACAGGAGAGCAAGCTAAGCTTTATTAATCCAGAAAATGTACTTAAGTAGAACCATATGGGCTAAAGAAGATATTATTCTATATATTAGCATATGCAGATGGTAGAATGGAGTTAAAACCATTCTCTTCTAATCCTCTTCAGCACCTTATATATACACTTCTGTAACAGCCTGTAACATGCTGTTTACATTTCTGACCTCCCATTGGACTGTGAAGTCCTAGAGTTCAGAAACTAGCAGGTTGCTATAAATCATTCAGCAAATAACTGTTGGCACCAAACTGAAGTTCTAGGAGTAAGAGGGAAGTAAAAACCATCCTGGATTCACAGAGTAGGGGGGCTTCATAGAGAGGGGGGACCTTGAAAGAAAGATAGGTCCCGGCAGGAGATAAAGGAGGGGGCATGTCAAGAACAAAAGTAAGTCAGAAAGAACAAGAAGGGAGGCACCAATTAATATACCAGTTTGGTTACAACAGTCATGGAAATGGAAGTTGAAGGACATTGACAGAGGAACTCACAATCTAGGGTAGAAGTTTGGACTAGAGAAGATCTAGTGAAGAAGCTTTTGGCAAAGAAGTGGCATGAAATGCTAGTTAAGAAAGATGCCACAAAAACAGGATTGAGGAATTCTGTGCTTGGTCCCACTCCATGAA
>PVKM010039184.1:0-13843 GCA_004027735.1 Carollia perspicillata | reverse complement strand
TTTTTTTACTTTAAATAATTTTTTTATTTTTCAATTATAGTTGACACACTTTATATATTAGTTTCAGGTGTACAACCTAGTGATTGTACACATTATATAACTTACTAAGTGATCATCCCAGTAAATCTTGTACCCATGTGACATCATGCATTGTTATTACAGTATCATTAACTGTATTCCCTATGCTGTACTTTACATCCCTGTGACTATTCTGCTACTACTAACTTGCACTTCTTAATCCCTTCATTTTTTCCACCCATCGTCCCCAGGAACTCTTCCATTTGGCAACCATCAAGATGTTGTCTGTATTTGTGAGTCTGTTTCTGTTCTTCTTTTTTACTTATTTTGTTTTTTAGAACCAATTTTTGATACGTATGTATGTATTGCTATAATCTTGAAAATAATATTTCCTTGCTTGTTTCAGGTGTCTGGTGTTTGCCAGCAATCCCTAGAATCCTTGGATTGTAGCTTTATTACTCTACTTTCTGCTTTTATCGTTACGTGGCTCTTTTTTGTCTGTGTGCCTGTCTCCTCACATGGGCTTTCTTACAAGGACGCTTATCACTGCATTTAGGCTGTTCCCTAATTCATTATGATGTCATCTTAACTCGATCATATCTGCAAAGACACTATTTCAAAATGAGCTCACATTTGCTGGTTCTGGCTGAACATGAAATTTGGGAGGAAAACTACTCAACTTACTACATAACAGCATATTAACTTTCATGATGCTATAAAAATATACTCATGATTCAAAGTAGAGTAAGTTATAGTTAAATATATAGGCTGATTCAATATTAAGTCAATAGTCTGTTCAATTTCTGTGTCTTTCTGCAAGGTTAACATCAGACATTCCAAATAAACTCATTCTTATCAAGGAGTTGTTGGAAAACTAAGGAGAGTTAAATACCTAAGCATTAGTAAAATATATTTGATGTTTATGCACTAGTAAAATAAGTGCTCTGTGTCTTATTACTTTTACTATTTCATTATAAGCAGTTCTTTTTTCATAGAGGATGCTGTCTTTATTGAAATCAAGAAAAATGTTATGTACAACAGAATAATGGAAACAAAGATATTTGGAATATTTGCATGTATACTTTTCTAATTTTAGTAAATAACCTTAATTCAGAATTTAGATATGGCCTCAAACAGTCCTTAAATAAATCTCGAAATATTTCTGAAATGATAGAAACACGCAGTTATTTTAAATTAACTTTTAGTGATCTTATAGATGCCTCTTACTATCAGGCTTTGGTCTGTTTTGTACTATAAATCAATGGCAGTTACAATAAGTTGTTATCCAAAGTGGTTCCTTTTGAAAATTAAGTGAACATTATTATAATTATCCTGGGATAATAGGTATAAACAGGCATTTAATTCTGCTAGCTATTATCAATCTACTGATCTTTTCATCTGCCATTGGAATAATTGTTCCTCTCAACATAGCGAAATGTTGAAATGTAATAACTAGGCATAGTTTCTCTAAGTCATGGTTAATGTTTCATAGTTATTGCCCTAAGAAGGAGGAAGGTACTAATTCAGTGCTATGATTGTGCAAATTGGTATTATCTGTTTATATAATCCCACAGAAGAGAGAAACTACAAGTAAAATGTAAAAGCTACCATCTGTTTAAAATTTCACATTCAACAAATTAAATATTGTTGTGCATGTCTTTTTTTATACCAGGAGCTTAAATTACTACAAATGAAATAAAATATTTAATGTCATCAGAATATCATTGAAAATATCCTGAATGGAGGCTTAATTTTTTTTTTAAGAAAAAGTTTGATTAATTCTGCTGATAGATTTTTTGGGCAAAGAATCAGAATTTCCTTTCTAGGATTTTCAATTTTCAATAACTGCAGATTCAGTTATAGAAAGTTCATCTGTTGAGTCTCACTGATAATAGAGGACATATGGAAAGATACATCACTCGGAGATATGTTTTCAATGTTCATAAGAAAAAGCAAAAATATATAAGGAAAAGCAAAAATGATAAAAATAGATGAAAAAAGAAGATAGTGAAAATAATGAACATAAGATTGTAAGAAGTGAGGAAGGACAGGAGGACAGTAATGGAGTATATTTCTGTGACAACAAGCATGGAAAGAGATGTTGGTTTTGGAAGTTCTTTATAATCTACAGAATGTTGCTGAATAAGAATAGCTTTACATGGAGTGTTTTTGCCACAGGAATAGACTCTGGCATGTGCCAGTGCAGTTAAACATCTTATTCATCTCTGTCAGTAATCCCCCTTCAAAGACTGACTTCAAAGAATTTCTCCTTATAAGAAGGAGGACACGAGGAAACATTTGAAATAGCAAGTGATTAATGGCATCATTACTGAGTCCTTTAGCTATTATGCAAAACCTTTAATATTTGTGTAAACAAAATGGAAAAACTGGAATATCCATGGATTGCCGAACTCTGAATCTTTTACCCAAAATTCATTAATATAACAGGCCACAGGTGAAGAAAAATCTGACTGCCTGGCTAAATAAGAAGTGGTGAACAGTATCAATTCTAACTACACATTTGACTGGGAATAAAAAGAACTAATATCATTTCTTGCATCGATTGTGACATTTGATCTAGAGGCCACAAATTAGAAGCTAAAACCCATGGAGAATGAGGCTTTCTGTAAAACAAGAGAGTTTTTGTTAATACATGAGCCTCCGGAGCATCAGCCAGGAAATTCTGAAGCTCTCGGCATTGGGCACCTTAGGTTAATCGAGTATATTCATGGGAGTTATAGCAGGCTTAAATATTTGAGTATGCTAATGAGGAAACAGTACATAAATTGGCTGTCAGAGAAGAAAAAAAGGTAGAAATGTATGAGCAGGCTTGTGAGGATGGCTGTGATGTATATATTATTTTAAAAGAACTTATTTCATTGTCTATATGTGTAATACAACCTTATTTTTAACCCTAAAAAATACCTAGAAAAATTACTGGCAACATATATGTATGCGGAATATACACAGAGTCATAGAAAAATATGTGGTGTATGACTTCCAGGTAGTTATACTGTGGTAATTCAATTACCTCCTAGATTCAGAATGGGGTTGAGAGAACTCTGGGAGAAGATGACTTTTTTTATATTTTATATTCTTTTATTTAAAAATGATAGAATCATACATGATATATTCATTTTTATGTTTTTAAAATAAAAAAAAACTTGGACTTCTGAAAAGTGATGGAATAATTAAAATTTGGTTTTCATAAGAGAATAAAAATAAAACTACATGATTTATAACTTAAATCCCCACTAAAGGAATAACAGCCTTCCCGGGTTGCCAAATGGATTAGAATGGTGTCTTGGCCCTTACCAAAAAAAGATAGAGGGTGATGTTTCAAAATTCTTCTTACCAAGGACAGCAAGGAAGACAAAGGCTTCATCTTATAGCTAAAATTCTACAAAGACAATTAGTATTTTTAAGAGTTTTCAAATGACCACTGATTACTTTCCAACAAGTCATAGAAATAGTTGTATCTTAAACTATTTGGACATGTGATCACTTACACTACTTGTGCATTAATGTATCAGTTCTGCCAAACATCTATTATTATGCAAGTTACATGGTACCAAAAGAAAGGTTGGACATTGTAATGAAAAACATTTTTATGTGTTGTACTTACAGTAAATTATAAGGACTTAAAGACATCACTATGGTTACTACATAGAGTGAGATGATTATGCGAGTGTTTCGGAACTTATTGCTAATGTAATATATCGGAGCAACATAGTGCCAATAAGAAAGACAGTGAAAAGATGAGGAAAGCACATGGAAGAGTTTGGGCAGTGGATGTCTCTTGTAATTATTTAGCATTTTGTGGGATTGCTGCATTAAGAAGAATGGGCACACTTGCTGTTTAATTGAGCAAATATTTGGCAGAAAGTTATTTCTGAAGCAGTGGTTCAGTTGTGTCTAGTAGGAAAGCAGAAACCTTCCTAGATAACCCAAACAGAGGAATTTAAATAAGAAATTGCTTACAATGTGTAAGAAGGACCAGAGGAGTAAAAGGGGGAAGTAAATATGCGTAAAGACCAGTAACTGCAGGAAACTACTGCTGCCCCTAGGCTGGAGGGGCAAAAAGAAAGTGCTTATCCAGAGCCCCATGATCAAGTGCTGCTGAGGCCACTGCTGCTGTTGAAATCACTGACTCTCCATTTTTCAGCAAGCCAGGAGTCACACACCGACTGATGTTGCGGAAATCCTGGGGCCCACAATCCAGTTGAAGCTCTTGGATGTTGCTAGAGTCCTCATCTCCGTTGCTGCTGCTGCATTGCCTGGACACAGAGAGCCATTGAGGCTGTGCTACTAAAACTGCTGAAACTACCCCTGCTTCTGCTGCCAGAGCCACAAGCAGAACAGGGGAACAAAAATACCTTTTCTCCTCCTGCTTTTAATCTCCCACCAGTGCCTCTCATTGACAGAACCTATTTGGAAGTTAGGCAGCTATGGATTCTGGGAAATTGCTGCTACATGTGTTAATTGTATTCTTTAAATCAACAAGTATATACTGAACATTTTTCATGTGCTTGATATATTTTAACAAAGGACTCAAAAGCGAACCAAACAGACAAAGCTTCTGCCTCTGTGGTGCTTATATTTTAGCAGAGAGAGAAAAAATAATCACATACATAAATTACTGTAATGTAAAGTGCTGACAAGCACTAAGAAGAAATAAATGATAAAAGAGTGACAGGTTGATGGTGAAATGGTGCTGAAACTGGGGGAGATCTTGCTGCTAAAAGCTATATTTGAATAAAACTATAAAGTAATAAAATAGATGGTGAGTCATGTGGGTATCAGAGGAAGGAGTATTCTTGGGGAAGTATGACCTAGTGCAAAGCCTTTCAAGCTTTGACGACGTGCGAGCCAGCATAGCTAAGTGCAAAGAGAATAAGGGCAAGAGGAGTAGGAATTGAGGACAAAGAATTATCATCTCCCTCCTCCTGCATTAATAGCAATTAATGCAACTGACTCAGATATTCTATAGAATCCTCTCTGAGATACTGTGTTCAAAAGGTCCCACAGAAATTTGCAGATATTTGTCAGCTAAATTTGATGTACAGCATGATCACATGCATGAAGATCCTGCCAAATAAAGTTAGCTCTCAAAGAAATGAAAATGATAGTATTTTCCTTGTCAAATTAAAATTGTAAACAGACAATAAAACTGACAAAAGAGCATTAAAACTAGTATTCTTGTCATGATGATAGGACTGTACACATTGACAAGCAAGTACATAGTACAAACTATAAAACCATTCTTTCTTAGTATTACCATTTGTGATGATCTTGCCTAGGAAATGCAAAAGTTATTTGACATGTACTTGATGAAGTTAATTGCTTAGTTTTTAAACATTTGTAAGAGAACAAAGAAAAGTGGCTTTACAATTCCAAGTGTTATTAATCCAAAATATTTATGACACTACAAATACGGTTTCAGTAAATCATAGATATTTTATAGTGTATTAAAAACTCCAAGGTCAAAATCTTTCCTCTTTTGTGAATAATTATATAAAAATATTTCATTTTTTAATTCTCTGTAAATTACTTTAAATAGTTTATAGGATGTTGCTGTGTTTGACTTTTCATTGTAATTTTAATGTTCAGAATTGTTATCTGAGCATGCCATCAGTCAATCCATGACACTGCTTAATCATCCAGCATCCTGAGTTCATCTAATGAAGTATGAAAATGTGTATTAAAACAAAATCACGTAGAATATTATTATATGTTTCTACAAAGAAAATAAATACAAAATTAAATTTTTACTAATGTTATTTAAACCAAACTAAATATTTTACAATTTTATGGCACACGATTCAAGAATGGTAAATATACCTGATTGTAAATATCTCATGTGTTTTGTCACTTATAGAAAAGCTTATAGATAGAGTTTGTAGCATGTGGAAAAGACTATTCTTTATTCCCAATGAGTTTTTCTGACTACTATAAGAATTATCAAGAGTGACAATCTCTATAGATGACAGAGAAGAAAAATTGATTTTAATTTACCATCAGTGGGTCTTTAAAATATAGTAAATTTTTAGCCTGTAAGAGCAATAAATTGTATCATGTAATACCTACACAGTGCAGAATCTCATGTTTTAAGATTTTTTAATTGGGATACCTTTGTTAGTGCATCCCCAACCTGTGTAGGAGTGTGTATGTGCATACACATGTACACACACACATTAGTAGCTCAGAATTCAAAGTAACATAAAATACGAACATGATAGGTCTGCTGAGGACAGATCATATTGAAAAAATCATTGAGAAATCCAGTGAATTCCTAAGAAGGTTTTTTTTTCTCTTTGCTTTTTTAAAAACACCAAATTATCCAGATTTCATTCACCAAGAAGAGCATAGCTGCAAGAGAGAGAGGTGGCAGGCAGATAATTTGCTTTCCCTACTTCTCTTTCTCTCTCTCTCTTTCTTTCTCTGCCTTTACTTTTATTTCTGCAGATCCTGCAGTCTCAGATTTCCACTGTGTTCTGACACCAAAAATGTATGTGAAGTGGGTCAAGTGTCATCCATCTTTGGTAAGTGTCACTTAAGCCCAGGCTTTTCTCTTCCCTGGTTCTCAGTTCCTTTAGTCTTGCAACTCTCTTCTCAGGCTCTAACACATGCTCCGGATGTGTTAAGACGCTCTTATATCACTTATTTACCCACTGAGCACCTTGAGCACTCTGCTAACGGGAGAACTCGTATCACATCTATTCTAGATATGTCATGTGCCCTTGTGCCGTGCCACATATTTGTTTAAAATACCTTTGTGTCCCTGTACCTTTGTCTATAATTTCTAGTTACATCATTTGACCATTGTCTTAGTTTTCTATTTTTCTTCTTGTGGTCCATGGAATGCATACCAGCAGCAAAATCCTAGAGTAGTTAGTTGGCTTAGGGCAATCATTGAGTTAGGAGGTAAAGAGTTTTCAGAATACCCTTTTTTTCTCCCCTAGGAAGTTGAGAGTATGGAAAGGTAATGCAAAAGTTGGGTCACCGGAAGTAAACAGGGGAAAGCAGGACATGGACAGGAATGGAGATATAAGAAAGAACACAAGGTTCAGCAGGGCTAAGATAATTAGGTCTAAAGTACTGAGGTTCCAGACAAATGATTCCAGTGGAAGTGGTAGGTAGTGAAGGAGGTGGGAATTGGCTATTTATGAAACTGAGCTCTTAATGGACAAATAGGTCCCTTATTTGTATTTATAAAAGATGGCTTTCTCCCACTTGTCCTGCCCTTGATAAAATATTGTGGAAAATGATGCCAATTTAAAAATTCTGTAGAAATTTAAAAAAGAAAAATTATGTATAAATAACACACTTGCCATTGATTTCTATTATATATTATTCATTAAAATGTGTTTAGCACCTTCTGGAAAATTTTACTATAGTGTCTTGAATGTAAATATTTTAAGATTGACCACTTAAATATTTTACCTTATTTCCTTATTAATATTTATTATGCATCTGTTATGTTCAAGGGACTGTGATAAATTTTATTCTATACCCTACTTACAAGTGTTTGCTTTTATTTCTGTTGATTTTTTCAAATATTCATTATGATGATGGAAAAGGTATAAATGATATTTATTAGCTTATGGTATCTTACAGCTATTTCTTGACCTTATTGTTGATAACAAGAGAGATTATTTTGATATTTATTTTCTGTTGTTTTATAATTGCCTTATTTTCTCATGTTGTTTGCATTGATATTGCACCTTTTGTATGTAATTTTTGTTTGCATTGATATTTTTAAATTTTACTACCATTAGTATTCAGTAAAGATGTCAAGTTCTAGAAAATATATAGGAATATTTCATGTTTTTGACTTTTTGAAAGTAATGATTGTTTTATGATTGATTTTAGAACATCCAGTGGTCCCTCTCCACAGTCATACATTTAGTGTAATTTCGCAAATTAATTTACAGTGTATCTTGAGATATGCAGCCTTGGGAAAATGTCAAAGTTTGGTGTCATTCAAACAAACAGGTTTTTTTTTTCCCTTTCCCTTCTGAGTCCATATTACGTGTGTGTATATAATCCCAGTGAAAAGGCCAGTTTAGCCTTATTTATTTAATTAATTATCAATTTATATTTTTTCGATCAATACAGGATACAATTGGATAACATTGCGAAATGTTTCAGCTATTTCATTAGAGAATTTCTATATTCTATCATCAATGATAGGGTATAACAAAAAGAAATTCTGACTTGTATAGCTTTTTTAAAAAATAAGATTGAATTTTATTTGCATATTTCTCATATTTTTTTGTACTCGCATAGCTTATTGTTTTTATATAAGGTCTTCATTTTTTCTGTTTAGATTTTATCAATTTTATTTCATATCCCAAGATATTGATTGTTTATGGAGCAAGTCAGTGAAGTGCAATGGAATCTAGGGGCAGCTGGGTGGGAGGGTTGGTTGGTTATGAAAGGGTTGCTATTAAGGAAGAGAAGTGTTGGGCTCTTTTGAAAATTTTACAAACAAAATTTTTGTGTCTGTGTTCGGTTTACAAAGTTATCAACTTGTAAACCGTTGATAACTTTGAAAGCAAAAGCTATTTGAGTTTATTTGGAGGCACTATGAGATGAAAGGGTCATCTTAATCTGGTTTTAAGGGTATGGTTTTGTTGATGTTAGCCACCGTGAGCCAGAAATCAAGTTTCAGAGATTTGTAAAGGGATCGAAGCAGCTGAGAAAGATGAACAGGCGCCAAAGTTTCTGTGCTTTATTTATATTGATTCAATCAGTTAGCAATACATTCCTTAAGGTTTTAGCAAAAGATACAGAAAGGTGTAGACAGATAGACTTTTGATGGCATGCATGATGTTTTTTAAAATGTTTGTTAACTGGTTGTTTTGTCCTATCCTCATATTAAAAAAATAAAATAGCTTGGAGGTATTTTTCAGGACAGAGCTAAGTGTCATATTAACTTCCTAAAGAATTAGTTTTGAAATTAATATAATTCCTGTAGATGAGGATTATTTGGGTACACCTCTAAGATAATTAATAAAAAATCAATGATTTATTTTAATGTCTTATAGTCCAATAGATTCATAATATTTGAATTAGTATTTAAAATTAAGTACCAGGAAAATTTTGGCATAAAGAAAACATAATAGGAATTTTGTTTCACAAATATCTGTCAGTACTTGTTTTATTTTTATTCTTTTCTGCTATCTCCCTCTCATTGGTATTTAAGAATGGCTAACATCCACATAGGAGATATTAAACTGACTGTCTAATATCTGTACATTTGTAATAACATATCTATATCTATATATATCTGTGGTTTCACTTATCAAATTAATTATATTTTACTTTGTTCTAGAAGGCTGTGAGGCAACTGATTATAACACTGTGCTTTCTGTGTATATTAATTTGTAACTTTGAAACTAAAGATAAAATAACCTTAATATATTTGAAATACATCATCTTCATAAGCCTTCACAGTGCCTTTTAGGTTGAAGGTGCTCAAATATTTTTTTTAATAAATGAATAGATGAAGTTGAAAGACATGACAAACTCAGTGAACTACATAACTCATCAGTTACATTATGTGAAAAACTGGAATACTGTCACCTAGATCCTCAACTTTATTAATGGGCAGCTCTGGATGGGAGTTGTGAATGTTGATTCTGCTGCTGAATTTGTGAGTGACCTTGAGCTAGATCCTGACTGTCTGTGTGTACCTATTTCTTCATTCATATAGTATGAAAGTTGGTCTAGATAAAATGTAAGCTTCCTCCCTTCTGTCTGGTGTCTGTGAGTAGCCTATTTATGCTTGCACACTCCCATAAATAGTTAGTTTGTTAATTTCTGAGGATCACCAATCCATCTCTGGATAATTCTAAAATGCCTTAGCTCAATACTGTGCTAAGATCCATCTTCATAAGTTTTGCATTGTTTATAAATGTGCTAAGTGTGCCTGCAGTATATTCACAGAAATTATTAATGAAAGTGGTGTACAGGACTGGACAGGGCATTGTGTTATGGTTACATTTTTTAACAACAAAATAATTTGTTAATTCATTTTTAAATCAGTACCATTTGGGCATAGCCATTCAATTAGTAGTAATCAATTAATTGTTTTAATTGTTCTTGTGGTTCATCATTTCTTGATTGTATACAGAAGGACCTCACTGTAAATTTACAGATTTCTTGCAAAGTCCTGATCCATTTTCTAGGAAGTGACAGAGCAGAGAAGGAAGGAATGGGGGAGGGAGAGAAAGAAAAACAGAAGGAAGAAAAGAAGGCCTGAAGGAAGGAATTAGTATACATAGATAAGAGTTTCTCCATGTGCTCAAACATTTCGAACAATGTATCTCTCATGTTTAAAACAATCTTTCTTTGACAGGTGGTCATGTTTCACTCATTCATCTTCTCTGTGGTGTGTAGACAGAGTCCATTTTTATTTTGGCTCACATTATTTTTCCATTGAAACCGCTTTTATCAGCTCCTAAAATCAGTAAATTCATGTTACAACTGTGTTGGCCTATTCTCATTTTATTCATTTTCTCAGGAATATTTGACAGAGTTGGTTGCTGCCCCACACCTCTAATCTATAAATAGTACCTTCAGTTGAATAACAGTTTTTTGTGCTCATGTATTCTCCTAATGTATCAGCCTTTTGTATGCCAGTAATGATGGGTGATGCCATCTAGTTGATGGCTTACGTAACATTAATTTAGCAGTGTTTATTTTTTTCTCTAACATTCCCTATTAATGTCAGGCTTTTGTATCTAACTCTCTGTATGACATCACCACGTAGATTGCTAATTATAAGCTCAAAGCTCCATCTCAGAAGGATTATTGGTTCCTGTCACCCACCAAAACCTATTCCCCCATTTTCCTAGTTTCCATAAATTGGAGCTATAATCTTCCTAATTGTTTAGGCAACAACCTTAGGAGTCAGCTTTGAATCTTCTCTACCATTAATATATAGCTTCACTTTGAAAATTTACTAATATCTTCATCAGTACCATCTCAATACTGGCCTGGCAATAGCCTAATAATTGGTCTCTCTTCTTTCTATTTATTGCCTTGTTTTCTCCATAATAGTTACAGTGACCCTTTAAAAATTACATTGTATCACTGTTTTGCTCAAAACTTCCAATAACATTTTCCCTCTTAGAGCAGAATTCAAGGGATTTGGTATATTTTGCAAGTTTCCACATGACCAGGCCCAGCCTGCCTCTCCAGCCCCCTTACCTCCCACTCTCTTTGTTACTCCTTCTGATCCAGCCATACTTGTCATCTTGCAACTTCTTGAGCTTGCCTTTCAACTTGGTCTTTTTTTCTGTGTTAAATGTTCCTTGCTGAATTTTTCACATGGCTCCTTCTTACATCATTCAGCCCTTTGCTCAAACATCTCCCAAACTGTCTAAAATAACCTCCTGAATTCATCATTCCTTATTATTTATCCTCTATTCTTTTCTCCATAACACTTGTTTATTATGTTTCCCCATAACAATGTAAGCATCTTGAAGTTAGTTTACCACTCAATGCAGAATTCCTAGCCCATAACACGAGCACAATATTTATTCTTGATTGAAAGACCATTATTTTTTCTTTAAATGATATGCCATTCTATTGAATTTACAAGATTTTGTGCTTCAGAATAGCTTATGAATTATTTTACTTTGATATTTTTGCTTAAAATATAATTAAATTTTCAACCGTATTTCTGAAAGTCAAGCTGTGTTTAGTGGGGAAAAACTCCAGTGACTGCTATATTAAAATGCTAGCCTTATACACCTTCAACACATATAGTTAGAAATGTTATTTAGCTACAATTTTCAAAATTTTATATTTAATAAGTGTCTACTGTAATTATAAAAATTTAAATACCATTATCTATTACCTCGATTATGGTGATGTTTTCATGGGTGAATGCATGTATCCAAACTCATCATATTGTGAGTACAGTTTTTTGTATCTCAGTTATACCTCTGTAAAGCTATTTAGAAAATAAATAAAAGTTTAAATTTAAAATGAAAATATCAGGAAAGAGTTATTTTATTTAAAGCTTATATTTTTGTGTTTATAGGTCAGAAATTAGATATTATTTCTATTCATTCCAATTAAATTTTTTATTCAAAGACACTAAAACCCTATCTTATTCTTTTTCAAGTTAATCTTAAACTTTAATGAAAAAATATGGTCATTTTTTCAGTGTTGGCACTTTAACTTCTTAAGAACACTATTTCAATAGAAAAATCATGGTTATATGTAGGAAACTGTGAAAAATGCACACCAACTTTAAGACTGCAGTTATCTTTGAGCATACCCATGGAATGGAGAAGAGGATGTGACCTTTAGTGGTATTTATAAAATATTACTTTTTAAAGCAAAAGATATGGAATTAATAAAATCAAGATTTAACATTTGTTCAAACATTGTGGTGGTAAAATTCTTGCTTGTTTTATATTATTACTTATGACTTTCGATACGCTTTATATATTTTTAATAAAAAGTAAGCAATTAAATGTAAGAAAATTACAGTGTGTCATTTAAATGAATCTGTAATCTGGTAAGAGTTGGCTCTGTATATAACTTGAGTAAGTTTACTGTTAAAGCTAGTAGTTTTAAAAAACTTTTTAAAGGATTTTATTTACCTATTTCTTTTTATAGAATTAAATGTCCTTTTTATATTTTTGTCATTATATCTTCTAAAAGTCATTTGGTTTTTTACCTTCTATTAGCTGTCCTCTACTGAATATAGGATGTCTCAATTTAGATGCCTAAAAACCAGAACACAAGAAATTTGAAATAGAAAGAAACCAGTCATTTTAAATAAATTTAAATAATTTGGAATAGGAATGGAAAGTAATACATGAAATATACTTAAAATATATGATTTACATTCTGCTTTCTGCTTTTAAAAAACTTTCTGCTTTTTTAAGTTCATTATTACTGTCAGTGGTGTGACTCTTCTCTTTTTAAGTTTTCATTTTTCACCCCATTCAGTCAATCATGAAATGTACATAATATAACTGTTTCATAATGCTGTAAGTATAGTCTAAAATTTGTTTGCTCTAATACATTATCCCATCATGTTGAAGTCATAAAATTACTAGTGAGCCTTCTGAGTCAGGAACCATTTGCTAATCAATAGTGAAAACAACAGATTTGCCCTCATGAGCCTAGCAGGAGACAGAGAAAAGTAAGCAGGAAATTCTGATATTGTGAGATAAGTGTGTTGATGCAAAAAAATACTGGGTACTATGAAATAACAGAGGAAAGAAATTAACGCAAAGCTGGTAGTTAGAAAAAGCTCAGGAGAAGTAAGTACAAGTAGCATCTAATTGGAGACCTGAGGGTTGGGCAGGATTTAGCCAAAAGAAGGGGAAAGGCAAAAGTTTTTCAGACATCATCACAAGTCCTTAAGCAAGACAGAGCACAGCGATCGAAAGGAAACATGATTGATTAGACTAAGAGCATGGTTTTTGAGAAAGGGAAAGCATTGCAGGATGGAACTAAAGAAGTATCCAAGAGCAGGTTTGAAAGGCCTTGTGCACTTACACGTTAAAGAATATGAGGTTTTATTCTAAATGACATAATCCAGTTCACACAGAAGGGAGATCACGCAGCTGCAGACCCTGCTTCATTTTACTGTGTGTTGTTCAACTCAACATTTTTATTAGAGAAGAAATCCTTAACTTCCCAAACTTGCTCATATCCCCCTTGCATATACTTTTTTAGCACTATGCCCTTCATCTTCAAAGTACATGTTACAATTATAATAAAATAAGAAGTTGTGAGATTAGATTTTAGGTGTCTGATTCCCCTTCTGTTCGTAATCTCTGACAAGAGAGAG
>PVKM010039183.1:0-13796 GCA_004027735.1 Carollia perspicillata | reverse complement strand
TGGATTTTTCCCTCTTCTCTCTGGTCCACGCCATTGATTTGAGTCCCAGTTTTCTTCCCATCACTGTTGGTTCCCTGTACATTTTGCTTCATTTCACTTAGTGTAGCCTTCATTTTTTTCATCTAATTTGCAACCAAAATCAACCAGTTCTGTGAGCATCCTGATCATCAGTGCTTTGAACTGTACATCTGGTAGGTTGGCTGTCTCTTGGTTGCTTAAAAGTATTGGCTCTGGGGCTCTGAGCTGTTCTTCTGCTTGAGTCATTTTTGGTCTGGTGGTGCTTGTTACATATGGGTGGTAGAGCCTTAGGTGTTTACCAGGGCAGGGCAACCCAGTTGCTGGGTAGTGATGTTGTCTGTGGGGCGGGGTCAGAGAGGGAACAATGGTGCCTCTTCCTTGCTCTCTCAGATTTGTGTCCCCTCTGCTGTCTCCCACAAGCAAACTGGGGCCCCCTGGTGCTGATTCCCAGATGGGCAGGCCTATGCACGCTCCAGGACCCTGCAGGTCTCCCCAACGACCTCTCCTGTGAGGCTAGGAGGCTCTCCTGGCACCTTTTCAATCGTTGTTTTTAGGCTTTATTTCCCGTCTCTGAGGTCCTGGGCTGTGTGGTCTGTCTCCCTGCCAGTTCTTGACTAGTTTATCTGCACGCGAATGTGTGACTGCCAATGGCCAACTGCCCTGCCCATTTCCTCCCTGAGTCTGGGGTCTGCAAACCAGGCACCAGCGCTGCCTGCGCTCTTGTGTCTGGCAGCCACTGCCTTTTGCTGCTGCGTTCCCTCTCTGCTGACTGCCGACTCCGCGCCTGTCACTGGTCTGGTTGAATAAGGTTGTTGGACTTTCATAGTTCAATTTTCTGTTTTGGTTGTGTTATTGTTTATAAATCTTTGTTGTCTTTAATTTTGGTTGTACGAGGAGGCACAGTGTTTCCATCTACATCTCCATCTTGGCCGGAAGTCCTAAGTATGTTCTGTATGTTTATGATTCCAGCCCAATTGATTGGTTCGCTGTCCTCTCCAATTCAGCATATTCGAAGATGGACTTTTATTTTCCTTTTCCTTCAACTTCTTTCTCTTTCTGACTTCCTCCTTTTTTTTGTTAATGTCTTAATAGCTTACCTGATATTCAGCCAGAAATCTGGGAGTTACATTTGGCTCCTTCCTCTCCCCCACCATTCTGTCTGCCATCTCCTCCCATGCAATCTTTCACATGTTCTGTCCAATTGGTCCCTAGAATACTTCTTAAATCCACTAATTTTTCCATTTTCACTGCTACCATCCTAGTCTGAACTATCATCAAATTACCGTATGCCTGGATTCTTATAATATCCATAACTGGTCCCTTTTCTCTCCTGCCTCTTTTCAGTTTATTCTT
This sequence comes from Carollia perspicillata, assembly GCA_004027735.1. NCBI lineage: Eukaryota > Metazoa > Chordata > Mammalia > Chiroptera > Phyllostomidae > Carollia > Carollia perspicillata. The sequence continues at coordinate 12,425 of PVKM010039183.1, read as the reverse complement.
TGGATTTAGTTGCAAATGCAGCAGGAAATTCCATAAGTTTTAGGTAGAAGGATGATAATGATACGACTTGTGATTTTAAAGTGATCATTCTGAAAGATGTGTAAAGAATGATTCCTTACCATGATCTACAAGGGCTGGCATGGTCTGTCTTCTGCCAGCCTTTCCATTTTCATTCCCCGTCTCTTTTTTAGCATACTTCAATTATGCTAGTCTACTGTCAGATGTTTTTTTTTTCCTCTGTGCCAATCTTTTTCCAGCCTTCGGGCTTTCACACATGTTATTCTCCTTGTTTTTAAAGTTCTTCTCCATGTTCTCCCCCCAAGTGGGTTCCTATAACTGTTTGCTTAGTTGTCTTCTCCACTATTCTTAAGTTGAGAGGGGACAATCTTTTGTATTTACTTACATATACCCAGTATCTAGCATAGTGCCTTACACAAAGCAGCACCTATTATCTGTTGAATAAAATAAATATACAAGAGTAATTAGTCATTCATTCATGTGTTAAAAAAGTTAGTGTGGAAGGTCTTATGTCAGGTGTTTTGAGAACATACAAAGGGTTATAATACATAATTTTTACCCTGAGGTAGTGCCCAGTTTAAAAGGAGTGATATTTTCCAATTTAAATAATATTGTGACATGGAGAAAGGCAGTATAGTTAGAGTAGTTCGAAGTTCTGCCAGTGGCCAGCTCTGTGACCTCAGATAAGGAACCTTCCTTCTCTCTTCCTTTATTTATATATCTGTAATATTAAGGAACTTGACTACACTTTCCTAAGGCTTTGGTTGTTATATCTTGTGTGCAATTAATGGTACATTGGTTAAAGTATTTACTCCCAGGCTTCAACCTTGGAGAGTCTGATTCAGTAGTTTTGGGAATTCCCCAGGTGATTGTGATGCAAAACCAGGTTTAAGAACTATTGATCTAGATCCTTCCAGCTTTTTCTTCTTTTTTTTTTCTTATAAGATTTTATTTATTTATTTTTAGAGAAAGGGAGTGAGAACGAGAGAGAGAAACATCAATGTGTGGTTGCCTCTTGAACACCCCACACTGGGGACCTGGCCTTCAACTCAGGCATGTGCCCTGACTGGGAATCAAATTGGCGACCATTTGGTTTACAGGCTAGCATTCAGTCTCCTGAGCCACATCAGCCAGGTCTAAGTTTTTCAACTTATAATTCCAATTGTATTAAAAGGTTGACTGTAAAAGTGCAGCAGGACTCAGGCAAATTAAGGTCTTATATTTATTCAGAGGCAGGGAAATATTTTATTTTCTTGGGTGATGGGAGAAATTAATGGATAGGATGACACTGAAATGGACTTTGAAGAATGGGTGGAGATGTGGACAAGTGCAGAAGTGAAGCATAATTGGTTTTTAGTTCAGTTTTCTTAGAGGCCAGAATATATCCCAGAGAGGAAGGGTGAGGGGAATTACCCATTTTGATGCAATGGACCATAGTTCTAGTCTTGTTTTTCCCACTTTACCTGTCATACTTGTTTGAACTTTTGAGATGAAAGATTCTATTATTGCAGCTTGATCCTAATTTGGTAGGAGTGAAATATGTGGTGGCAGACACCATGGAGCTGCTTTGGGAAATAATTGGGTGTCTTATTCTTCAAGCTTTTTGGGACTGTGCCCTTTGGATCCACTTTGACCACCCCATTTGTTTTCTGGTCAGACACAAAGACTATCAGGACCCACTATGTTATCTAAAATAATAGTTTTGCTGTCAGAATATTTATTATTAAACCAAAGTTGGCTTTTTTTAATTTGAATGAATCCATATAAAGGCAACATTCTGAGTAAATTATATAGCATCCACATGATGAAATAATGAGCCTGAGTTTAGGGAATGAAAGTAATGATCTAATGCAATATTTAGAGTGGATATACAGTATGTACTTATTAACTGAAAAGTCACATCCTATGTTCTTTTGGTTTTGGAAAATTTGTCATTAATTGCCAGAAAACCTCTGATTTTTCATACAGAATCACATCATAGCTGTTGACTTTTACCCCATCTCCTGTCTTAAAATACATTCTTGTAAATGGTAGATTACTTTCAGATATGTAATACCCCTTTTAAACATTGGGTTACTAAGTTTAGCCCAGCTGCTCTCTTTTTCAAAGTAGAATTTTTTAAAACCCTTGCCCAAGGATATGTTTATTATGTTTATTGATTTTACAGAAAGAGAAATGGAGGGGGGCAGAGAGGGAGGAATGAAGGGAGAGGTGGGGGGTAGAAAGAGACTGAGAGAAAAAGAGAGACAGAGACAGAGGCAGAAACATCAGTGTGAAAAAGAAACATCAATTAGTTGCCTCCATATGCATGCCTGACTCAGGTTTGAACTCACAACCCAGGTATGTTTCCTGACCAGTAATCAATCCCTCAAACTTTTGCTGCATAGTATGATGTTCCAACCAACTTAGCCACCTGACCAAGGCCAAAGTAGAATTCTTTTCTCCCTAGCTTTGCCTCTTGAATGTTTACTGACAAATTATACTTTTGTTTTTGACTGACAACTGGCTTAAAATCTTATTTAATCTTTCTGCCTAGTGGGACCCAGTTAGTTCTGAAATGTTTTTGGTTTTCATGAGTCAGAACTGTGTGGAGAAAGGAAATATTCTGTGAGATGAGCTCTGATCTTTTATTCAAACTAACTCTAAATTGGGCTACTTTTATTAAATAGTTGTCGAAGATAGCTCATCAAGGCAAAGTCAGACAGAGCACAGAGGCCAAAATTGAGAAGAAAGAATGAGGTAGTGGGCAAAAAATGAGAACAGCACGATAGAATCCAGCCCATGCCTACCCCTGGCAGTTGTCTCAGATCCATCTAGGATTCAGAGGTTAACCTGTGGTCATCCAGTCAGTCTACTACCTTGTGTAGCCCTTCCTGATGTTGATGTGTTAACTATCAGTTGATTTGGAAATTAGAGAAGTGGGAATACCAAGCCTGCTGTGATTAATTGCTTGGAAAAATTACTTTTATTAAAGTGAATTATTTGCCTCCAGTAGCACCAGAGCAACTTAGATAGTGCTTTAACCAGAATTTATTTGAAAGGAACAACTCCCTCCATCCCGCACTCCTCTCCCCCTACCCACGACATAACTAGATCAAAGAAGGACCTTTCTTGTAGATAAGAAATAGAAAAACCTTAGACTGGAGAATATCTCCCCAATTTCAGGAAAAGCCTTCATAGGAAGATTACTACTATTGCATCCCTGCTATCTTTTCATCTGTCAGACTGTTAAGAAGAATAATAGAGTCAGAAGTGTAGAGAACTTTGAAGCAAATTGAAGACCATTTACTATTTTGCAAATTGTGTTCTGTGTTCATGTTGCTGAGGTAGCATTGTCGGCCTGCTTCTGCTTCAGTCAGAGCACATAGGGGTATTATCTGCTTATATATTAGGATTTCATGTATTAATGTGATTTGATATAGGAGTTCTGTTCTTTTATGAAAAGCTTGGAAAAATTTGTTTAGGTTACATGCTGAAGATTATAGAGAATGTATCTGAAGGTCAGAGTAGTTTGTATACCTACATTTGTACAGATACTTAGAGGTTGACCAGTATTAGAAATCATGAATCTGGACTTCCCATCCAGTGCATTTTTACTACAAAATGTTGATTTGATTTTCCATTTTGAAAGACACAGAAGTGATCTATGAAATGGTGATTAACACTAGGCAGCCCCAGGCAGCCTTGGAATGCTCCATGGTTCAAATGTCCAGACCAGATGGAGGTCCAGAAGTGGATGACTCAAAGTTTATTAGTTTTGCCACCTGGGCAGTACAGCCGAACCAGCTACCATAAGGCAGTTCCAATTTCAATAGAGCAGTAAATGAACATAAAAGTCAGTGTAAATCCCAAGAATATATTAAAGGAGAATGGTTGCTGCTGCAAGGAGATGCATTCAGTCCAAGCCCAATTGAGAGCCCTTGTCCAAGGCACAGATGCCATGCCAAGCTGAGGGCAATAACAGGTTGTGGCACCAAGCCTTGAAATATCACCCCTTGAGGTGTTCTAGGAGCCAATCAATGTCTATGAGGGATATGTTTGACTTGCTGGCTTGGTAGACTCCCAATCACATCTGATAATTTAGAATGAGAAAAGCAAGCTTATGCTATATCTTGATTATGTTACGAGTCGAGAAGCTTTTTCCCTAGAAACTGAAAAGTTATTACATCAGCTGGGCCCTTGGATGCATGGCTATTCACTGGAACATAAGTTTTTGTGGCTGATCTCTAGGAATCAAGTCATTTATCTTCATGTTATCTTCCTGTGGAAGTGAACTATTGGGAACTTTCAAGATCTGTATATGAAATATTACAAGAATGAGAGGGTTTAGATGATCGCTTTAATTGAACTTTGCTTCTTTAAGGATGGGGCCAGAAGCAAGTTGGGAAAGGTACAGTAATTTTTGTTTAAATGAGGATCATTTACCTATGAATTAAATAATCAAATAATCTTGATCTTCTGTATTAGTAAAAATCTTTTGGGCAGCAAGTAACAGAGAACTTGACTAAATTGAACAAAATAGAGTCCTATGTATTTATTTATGTGTTTAATGACAAGTTTAGAGGAATGTGGCTCCTGGCTTTGGTTTACTTGCTCAGTGATGACACAGTCTCTTTTTGTGTGTCAATTAGATGAAAAGTAAAAGAACAGGTGGAGACGGGAAAGAAATGTACAGGTTTGTGATGTAGGCTTTGATGGGAAAAGCTTGACCGGGTTCTGTTTGCTGGGTCAACCTCTGCCTTTGATGATTTTTTTCAGGAGCTAACTGTTTCTGTGTTTATATGTCTTAGGTGACTGTTACTCAGTAGTTAGACTCATGCAATAATGTAATACTGCTCTTCCTTTCTTTGTATGTTGAAAGTATGTATGCCTGTGTATTTCTAACCTGTTCAGAGTTTTTTTCTCTTTTTTCTTCTACAATGACATTAAGTGAAATCAAATTAGAACTTTCATATTATAACCTTTTGTTAATGAGTGAATATAGATGCACTAGCTTTTTTTTTTCTTTCTTTTTTTTCCCGGTAGGTGGCATGTTTAACCCAAGTAGCTGCTAATTATCTTATTGCCCAAAAGGAAGCAGAACGCTGGGGCACAGCTCATGGCAGCATTGTTCCTTACCAGGTAAGAGGAAAATTATATAGTATTGGGCTACTATTATATGCAGTTTTTTTTTAATGGAATGAGTTGGCAAAATGACTTCCTTAAAAAAATCTTTCAGGGTATTCTGTCATGTATCTTTGTCTGACTGTAACAAAGTTCTGTTGTTCACTTTAAATGCTGTGTTTTGTACATTTCTGCCTCAGAAGATTAGTAACAGGACACATAAATGGAAGAAAGCAACTTGCTGAAAGTGAGTAACTGGAGTCAGGATAGTTTGCCTTTTTTTCTTTTTTCACCCAAAAGAGGCACTGATTGTAGCCATTTTAGAAAGCATAGTTTGTCAATTACAAACCAAATGTTACCTACCCCAGCTGACAATAATATTCTCACAGGGTTGGAGTAAAATGAAAATTTGCCTGTGACAGATCTTCAATTTTGAGCAAAGCAGATGGTTCAGGCACTGCTGTTCTTTATTAAGCATCTAAACTTGTCCTTAGAAATTCTTGACTTTGGTAGTGTCAATGAATATGTGAAAGAACTGCTATCTTTCAAAAATAAAAACAAACACAAAAACTTAACTCTTCTTTCAAACCCCTAACTTTAGCTTAGCCCAGTTGTGTCATATAAGATTGTGTTTACTCATGTATTGGCCATATCTTTTGTATTATGTTGTAAGTGTTAGGATATAGGGATCTTTTTCATCATTGTGTCCCTTCTCACATCCAGCAGAAGCACTTGCTAGATACTATATAATTTCTCTTGAATAATGAAGTGAATTTTACTATAGTCATTTTAGTGCCAGCACTCTTTTTTAAAAACACTTTTTATTGGTGTTCAAGTACAGTTTCCTGCCTTTCCTCCCCACGTCTCCCCACCACCCCAGCTCTCCCCACCTCCCTCCCTTGCCCCCCCTTGTTATTGCCCATGTGTCCTTTATAATTGTTCCTGCGAACCCTAGTGCTCTTAACCAAACACATAGAAGTCAGTATTTTCCATTGGCCAGGAAATCCATCAACACTGCTAATCACCCTTTCAGTTTTAAAATAATTATTTCTTTGTGCAAAAGTAGTTTCATTTTAATTTTTAATACAGTTTTGAGGAAAGTGGTGACCCAATGTGATTCTAGAATTCTTCTCTATTTCTGTTTATGGTCTCTTTACATCTGAAGCATTAGTATGACTTTTCTGTACAACTATGATTTCTTTTTTTAACACATTTAGTTAATCTTTTGACATAATTACAGTTATGGAGACATTTTCTTTAGTTCCTTTCTTCTTTTCTCTCACAGTGGTTTTCTGATCACCATAGTAACATTTTGCTTCCCACCTTCTTTGCTCTTTGTGTTTGCCTCTGCACTTCTAGATAAACCCAACTCACATCACAAAAGTTCCACTTTTAGACTAGTTAGAGATCATAAAAATCAGCCTTCTCATTTTTTCAGATAAGAAATATGATATTTAGGTTGATTAGATGGATTCTGACTCCGATCTCCTGCCTCCTGTGGGATGTCCTTTCAGATGTAGGTGCCTTTGACAGTGGAGTTGTGATTCCAACTTCCTCCTTCTACTCTACCCCACACCACTGAACTTGCTTCCTAGCTAAGGGGATGTCATCAACTAATTTATGTTCATCATTGATAATGGAAATCTCCCTCGATGGCATTTTAACAGAAGACAATATTGGAACCCACGGGAATTCATCTCAAATTTCATCTCAAATAATGGACGTCTAGGCTTAGTTTTCAATGTGTATGGAGAAAGCATTTATGAATTGTAAGGCTTTTGGTATAATTCCAAATCATATTGCATTGGGAAGTGTTCATGTGTGTGTTCAAGAACAAGATTTATAGTTTATTTTTTGCTATTTTAAATACAGGATATATTTTTATAAGTTTTTTATAGGCCTCAGTTATCCATCTTAAGTGTTTTCACCAGACCTCTGTCATCTTGAGTGTGCTCTCACTTATTTTATTGTGATGTGATGTGAAAAGAAATGTACAATCTCTGGTGTTTCTAGTTGTAGTTAAAAGATATCAGAGTCTCAAACTGACAGTAACCAGAGGGGAGGTGGGAAGGGATAAAAGGGGAAAAGAGGGAAGGGTTTTCAAGAACATCTGTAAAGGACACATGGACAAAACCAAAGGGAGGTGGGATTGAGGGTGGGAGGTGGGGATGGCTGGGGTGAGAGGAAGTGGTGGGGGGAAAATGGAGACAAGTGTACATGAACAGCAATAAAAAATGTAAAAAAATATCATAGTTTCTGTGTGTGTTTGTGTGTTTCTGTTCTTTGAAGACATGAATGTATGTCTTCTTGAATTTTCCCATGACTTTTCCCATGACATAAAATGGATAATATGCTTGTTTGATCTAATTCACTGCAGCTTTATTATTGGTAAGAAATAAGAGAAGATCTGCTAGGGTCTTTCCTCAGGAGCCCAGAATTAATTTGTTTTCTCTTGTTAGAATATTGGTTCAGCACTGTGATTAAGGAACAAATGCAAATTTAGCTTGAGTGAAATGAACATACCAAGGTGGACCCTAATACACTTATAGACTATGGTCTTTTTCAATTTTTTAAAGATTTGGGAAATATTTTTTATGGATAAATAACAAGATCATTATAATTCAATTTTATATAATAGTTAGAGCTTTGTATGTAATTTGAGTTGTGTGAGTTTTGATATGAAAGTCTATAATCAAAGACTCTGGTGGTCTCAGGAACTAGTGAAGATGCCCAGCCCACTCTCCTGAGTTGTTGAACCCTGTATGAAAGATCATAGACCTTAAGTGCATGGAATATGAGTTTCTGAAAAATAGCTATTCTTGACTGTCTTCATATATCATTTACATGCAATTATTTTATTCTACTTTTATGAATTTTTCCCATTGTAGAAGCTTTTTAAACTTTATCTATCTATATATTTATTTTTGGTGTTTTTAATTGAATTTATCGTGATTTCATTGGTTAATAAAATTACATAGGTTTAAGGGGTACAATTATATAATACATTATCTGTAGATTGTACTGTATGTTCCCTACTGCAAGTCAAGTCTCCTGCCACCATCGTTTATTCCCCTTCTACCTTCTTCTGCCTCCCTCGCTGCTTTCCCTCTGGCAATCACTGTGATCTGTGTCTATGAGTTTGTTTTTTTCTGCTTAATCACTCCACCTTTTTCATCCAACCCCACAACCCCTACACCTCTGAAAGCTATCTATGTGTCTGTTTCTATTTTGTTAGTTTATTTTATTCATTAGATTTCACATATGAGTAAAATCATATTGAATTTATCTTTCCATGGCTTACTTCATGTGACATAATGCTTTCCAGGTCCATGCTGTTGGAAAGGATAAGATTTCCCTTTTTTTTTTTTTTTTTGAGGCTGAGTAGTATTCCACTGAGTAAATGTAGCACAGCCTTTTAATCTACTTATCCACTGATGGACACTTGGGCAACATCCAAATCTTGGCTATTGTAAATAATACTGCAGTGAACATAGGGATGCATTCATTCTTTCAAATTAGTGTTTCAGGTTTCTTCAGACATATTTCCAGAAGTTGAATCACTGAATCCTAAGGCAGTTCCACTTTTATATATATATATATATGTGTGTGTGTGTGTGTGTGTGTGTGTGTGTGTGTGTATTTATTTATTATTTTTTTCTTCATTTATTTAATTGTTCTTCAAGTACAGTTTTCTGTCTTTTACTCCCATCCCAGCTACCATCCCCCAGCTCTTCCCACCTCCCTCCCATTTCCACCCACCCTAGTTTTTGTCCATGTGTCCTTTATACTTCTTCCTGTAATCCCATCCCTTTTTCCTCTGAAATTCCCTCCCCTCTCCCCTCTGGTCACTGTCAGCCTGTTCTGTATTTCAGTGTCTTTGATTATATTTTGCTTGTTTGTTTGATTTGTTGTTTAGGTTCCTGTTAAAGGTGAGATCATATGGTATTTGTCTTCCACCATCTGGCTTATTTCACTTGGCATAATGCTCTCCAGTTCCATCCATTGTGTCTCAAAGGGTAGGAGCTCCTTCTTTCCCTCTGCTGCGTAGAGGTCCCTTGTGTAAATGTATGATATATTTTTTTAATCCATTCATTTACTGATGGGCACCTGGGTTGCTTCCAACACTTGGCTATTGTAAATTGTGCTGATATGAACATTGGGGTGCATAGGTTCTTTTGGATTGATGTTTCAGGGTTCTTAGGATATAATCCTAGCAGTGGAATTGCTGAATAAAAAAGCAGATCCATTTTTAGTTTTCTGAGAAAATTCAATAGTGTTTTCCATAGTGGTTGTACCAGTCTGCAATCCCACCAACAGTGAACTAGGGTCCACTTTTCTCCACAACCTCTCCAACACTTTTTGTTTGTTGCTTTGTTTATGATGGGCATTCTGCCCTTGGGAGGTGATATCACATTGTGGTTTTAATTTGCATTTCTCCAATAGCTAGGATCTGAAAGCTATCATCTATCATCTACTGAGCATCTTTTTATGTGTCTATGGATCCTATGTATATCCTCCTGGGAGGATATTGGGTTTATTTGTGGGCTCTCTGTTCTGTTCCATTGGTCCATGTGCCTGTTTTTATGCCAGTACCAGGCTGTTTTGATTACAGTGGCCTTGTAATACAGTTTGGTATCAGGTATTGTGATCCTTACTACTTTGCTCTTCATTCTCAAAATTGCAGCAGGTATTCGGGGTTGTTTATAGTTCAATACAAATTTTTGAAGTGTTTGTTCTATAGCTGTGAAATATGTCATTGGTACTTTAATAGGTTTTGCACTGAATCTGTAATTGCTTTGGGTAATATGGACATTTTGATGATGTTAATTCTTCTGATACCTGAAAATAGTATATGTTTCCATTTGTTTGAGTCTTCCTTAATTTCTTTCTTCAGTGTTGTATAGTTTTCTGAGTATAGGTCTTTTACCTCCTTGGTTAGGTTTATTCCTAGGTATTTTATTTTTCTCTTTCCTATATCAAATGGGATTTTTTCCCTGATTTCTGCTTCTGCTGTTTCATTGTTGGTATTCAAAAATGCCTTTGATTTCTGGATATTAACTTTGTATCCCATTGTTTTGCCAAATTCATTTATTAGGTTGAGAAGTTTTTTTTGCCGAGTCCATAGGATTTTCTATGTACACTATCAAGTCATCTGCAAACAGTGACAGTTTTGTTTCCTCCTTTCTGATTTGGATGCTTTTTATTTCCTTTTCTTGTCTGATTGCTGTGGCTAAAACTTCCAATACTATATTGAATAGAAGTGGTGATTTTAGTGGAAAAGCTTTTAGTTTTTGCCCATTCAGTATGATGTTGGCTGTAGGTATCTCATATATGGCCTTTATTATGTTGAGGAATGCTCCCTCTATTCCCACTTTGCTGAGTGTTTTTTTATCATAAATGGGTGCTGTACCTTATCAAATGCGTTTTTCATATTTATTGATATGATCATGTGATTTTTGTCTTTGCGTTTGTTTATATGATATATTACATTTATTTATTTACAAATATTGTACCATCCTTGCATCCCTGGGATGAATTCCTCTTGGTTATGTTGTATGATCTTTTTAATGTATTGTTGGATGTGATTTGTCAATATTTTGTTGAGAATTTTAGCGTGTATGTTCATCAGTGGATATTGGCCTGAAGTTTTCTTTGTTTGTTGTGTCTTTATCTGGTTTTGGGATTAGGATTGTGCTGGCCTTACAAAAAGAGTTTGGGAGCCTTCCATCATTTTGGATTTTTTGGAATAGTCTGTGAAGGATAGGGGTTAGCTGTTTCTTAAATGCTTCATAGAATTCTCCTGTGAAACCATCTGTCCAGAGCTTTTGTGTATTGGGAGTATTTTTATTACTGCTTCTATTTCATCTGCTGTTATTGGTCTGTTCAGGCTTTCTGCTTCTTCTTCATTGAGTTTTGGAAGATTATATTTTTCTAGAAATTTTTCCATTTCACCTTGGTTTTCAAATTTCTTGGCATGCAGTTCTTCATAGTAATTTCTTACAATCCTTTGTACTTCTGTGGTATCCGTTGTAACCTCTCCTCTTTCATTTCTGATTGTATTTATTTGGGTCCTTTCCCTTTCCTTCTTGATGAGCTTGCTTAAAGGCTTGTTGATTTTGTTTATCTTTTCAAAGAACCAGATTTTGGATTCATTGATTTTTAGAATTGTGATTTTAATCTCTATGTGATTTAATTCTGTTCTGATCTTGGTTATTTCCTTTTCTGTACTTGCTCTGGGTTGTCTTTGTTGTTGTTCCTTGAGTTCTTGTAGGCGTAGGATTAGGTTGTTTGGATGAAATGTTTGGATGTTTTTTTAGGTAGGCCCATATCACTATGAACTTCCCTCTCAGGACTGCCTTCACTGTGTCTCATAAGTTTTGGGTTATTGTGAGTTCATTTTCATTTGTTTCCAGAAATGTTTTGATTTCTTATTTAATCTCTTTCTTGACCCATTCATTGTTTAATACCATGGTACTCAATCTCAATGAGTTTGACTGTTTAGGTGTTTTTACCTTAAGGTTAGTTTGTAGTTTCAGTCCCTTGTGCTCAGAGAAAATTCTTGATATGGTTACAGTTTTCTTGAATTTGTTGAGGCTTGTTTTGTGTCCTATCATGTGGTCTATCTTTGAAAATGTTCCACGTGCATTTGAAAGAATGTGTATTTAGCTTCTTTGGGGTGAAGGGCTCTATATATATTAGTTAAGTCCATTTCATCCAGGGCATTGATCAATGCCACAATATCTTTGTTGATATTTTGTTTGGAAGATCTGTCCATTTTTGAGAGTGGGGTGTTAAAATCCCCTACTATAATTGAGTTTCTGTCAATATCTTTGTTGAAATCCTCCAAGATTTTCTTTATGTATTTGGGTGCTCCTATGTTGGGTGCATATATATTTACAATGTTTATGCCTTCTTGGTGGAGTCTTCCCTTGAGTATTATAAAGTGACCTTCTGGGTCCCTCTTTATGGCTCTTTTTTAAGTCTATTTTGTCTGATATGAGTATTGCTACCCTTGCTTTTTTTTCCCGTCCATTTGCTTGGAAAATTTGCTTCCAGCCCTTCACTTTCAGTCTGTGTATGTCTTTTGTCCTCATTTGGGTCTCTTGTAGGCAGCATATGTATGGGTCATGCTTTCTTATCCATTCAGCTATTCTGTGTCTTTTGATTGGAACATTTAATCCATTTGCATTTAAGGTAATTATGGATAAGTACTTATTCATTGTCATTTTTGTACCCATGTTCCTCTCTGTCTCTCTCTTTTCCTTCCTTTCCTTACACCAATCCCTTTAGCATCTCTTGCAGTG
>PVKM010039182.1:0-13827 GCA_004027735.1 Carollia perspicillata | reverse complement strand
TAAAACAGTATGGAGGCTTGTTAAAAAAAATTAAAACTAGAAGTACCATGTAATCCTGCAGTTCCACTTCTGGGTATATATCTGAAGGAAATAAAAATCACTATTTTGAAAACATTATAATCACCCCAATGTTCACTGTAGTGTTATTACAATGGGCAAGACATGGAAACAAACTAAGTGTGCATTAATACATAAATGGATAAAGAAAATGTAAAAAATGTACAATCGGATACTATTTAGTTATTAAAAGGAATGGCATCTTGCCATCTGTGACAACATGGATGGATGTTGAGTGCCTAAATCAGACAAATGACAACAAATACCTCATATGTGGAATCTTAAAAAGTACACACACAAAAACAAAAAGCCAAATTCCTGGATACAGAGAATAGATTGGTGGTGGCTGCAGGTGGGGTTTCAGGGTGAACAAAATGGATAAAATGGGTCAAGGGTACCAACTCCCCAGTCCATATATAAAATGTCACAGGGGCGCGATACACAGCATGGTGACTGCAGTTAGTACTGCATCAATTACCGGAATGTTCCCAAGAGAGTAGATCTTCAAAGTTCTCATCAGAAGAAAAAATATGTAACTGTGAGTGGTGACAGATGTTTACTATACATATTGTGGTGATTATTTTGCATACCTGAAACAAATATAATCAATTATACCTCAATAACATAAACATGTAAATAGATATAAAATAAAATTTTAAAAGTATCCAGCAAAACCAGCTTGAAAGGTCAAGTTTATAGAATTACATTAAAAGCTTTCACTTCTGGAGTGTTGATTTATAGAAAACATGCTTCTCTTGATATCTGCCCAGATATTATCTTACAGAGAGAAGGCATTTGACTCTGTATTCCTTATACTGTCTTGAACAATTAGTCTTAACTGTAGCCATTGAATGACTTTCATGAAAAGTATTAAATTATTGGATGCCAAACATGAAAAAGTTGACATGCAGACAAGAAAACTAATCTTCCTACTAACTGTCATAGCAAATGTCCGTAATTACTGTCTACTAAGAAGAAAGCTGGTTATGTAGCTGGAATGGTAATTAGTAAGTACAGTCCAAACTCTGGCATCAAAGAGTTATCATAGTATAGGCACACTCTGGTTCATGTTATTTTTTTCAAGAAAGTGAAAAGGCCATCCTACCTTAAAGTAACAAGATGATTTTAGAGGAGAGGCATTTATAAATCCTGGAGTGGAAGAGTTCAGGCAGGTAGCTACGAGGAGGTAGAAATGAAATCAGTTCAGAATCCTTTAACTCCCCTGCAAGTGGGATTTAGTTATAGTAGTTTACACCCTACATGTAAAAATATACAAATGTGTTGGGGGAAAATCTTGGAAATTCTTACCTCTTGGACTTGAAAAGAACTTTTCTGCTTCTATTCTTCGGGTTCACATCTATATCCAGAAGGTATTTTGTGTTGGCTTTTATCTTTGTGCTTCTCTAGAAGATTATAAAAAATACCCTAAGAGCTTTGCTTATATAGCCTAGTAAAACAGGTGTGCCAAGATATTTCGACAAAACAGGGCCCCATGTAATTTAAAGAAGTTGTTTTTATCAGCCAGCTTTGTTCATTTCTACTCTATTCAAAACACACCAAAAATATTTTCATAAATAAAACTATCAGTGGAGAAAATGAGAGCTTTAAGCAAATAAGAATATCTGTAAACAATGATGAGTAAAAATTTTAAGTTAAGAAACTTTCCTTATTGCATAAAAAAAATTAACAAACTTTCCTTATTGCTTTAAGTTTGTTTTTAATTTTAGTGGAATGAAAATGATGCAGGCAGAAGACAAAATTGCAGAAATCTAACTTATTCTCCTAGGCATTGATGTGTACAAATTCATGTCTTTTTTATATAAACCATTCATCTCATTTAGATACCACAGGGATAGTAAGCTTACACGCCAGCTGAGTATTTGTTCTTGGCGGCAAAAAAGTGGTTTGAAGGGTGTTTTGGCTAAACTAGCAGCCTGAAGACTGTTCACTTGTTCAGTAGTATTGCTAATCCTGGAAAGTAAAACTGGTGAAGGTAATAGGATCACTACTTTTAAAGCTCCTTTAGTAAGTTTAATGTGTAACTGTGTGACTGAAAGAGAAATACATAGCCAAAAATGGTCACCTACATCTCCTCTCACCTGGGTGTGGTCCGTGTGCCTTCCAGGGAGATACAGTTCGGAGAGTGATGTGTGGAGCTTTGGCATCCTCCTCTGGGAGACCTTCAGTCTCGGCGTCTGCCCGTACCCTGGGATGACGAATCAGCAAGCACGTGAGCAGGTGGAAAGAGGTGAGCCAAAGACCTGGGGGCGGTCACGTCAGCCCCCAGGGGCAGTGCTGTGGTGTGTCTGGCTTTCCTGGGGCCGGGAAAGTGCACACTTAGTTTGTAGAGAGAGCAGAGGTGTATAAATCTGTTTCTAAACCCCTTGGGTCATGTGGCTCTTATACAACAAAAACTTTTTATCTTTAAAAATAGACAGCTGTAGGCTTTTCCTCACTCGCCCTGCCTGGCATGACCCCTGCGAGGGGCACCATTCAGTCTCTTTGAGGGAAACAGGCCAGCTTTCCTCAAGCTCCTGTTTTTTATACTATGACAAATAAACACCATTAATATTACTGCACACTGCAATGTGGTCAGACTTAGGGAAGTTTGAGAATTTTGTGTTGACTTCTGAAAAAAACCTCTGGTGTTCCCAGATCAGAGGTGGGAATGAGCAGGTCAAGGTGACACCAACCGTGCATTTGTGGGGTCCACCGCTTTCAACAGAAAGAACACTTGTGACAAGATGGCACTGCCTTAGCCTCAGGCCACTCAAGACGGACGGGTCGTAGAACTGGGTGTAGGAGGATGACTCGAGCTTCGTTCCTACCTCGTCCTACCACAGTCGCCTGGCTATCTTACTTCCCGAGGCGAACTCACACAGGCCGCCAGCCAGCACACTGTGGGGACACCACCCCGCAACTTGGAATTAAAGATGAGATTCCTCTTGGACTTTAAAGGAGTATAGCTTATTCATTTTTAGTTCACTTTTGAACTGTATTTATTAAATCCTCATCCTTTCTTCATCTCCAAAAGCCTGGATAGTACAAGTGATTTTATTTTAAACTCTGCCCACACCATCTGAAAGCAAATACCTAGAGCGAATAAAATATGCAGTGAGTTCTGAACTAGAAGGTAACTCTGTGGCTTTGTAATATTTGAATTCTGTCTCACTTGTAGAAAAAAAACAGTTTGCCCTATAAAGGGTTTTTGTTTCAATTACACCTACAACATAAGGTACTGAATTTACAAACTGCATGACCCCCTGCCTGAGCATTTATATCTTGTCTCCACTCTAAATCCTCTGTTGTTCTTCTCTTGGGTCTTCAGGATACCGGATGTCAGCCCCTCAGCACTGTCCGGAGGATATCTTTAAAATTATGATGAGGTGTTGGGATTATAAACCTGAAAACCGCCCCAAATTCAGTGACCTTCAGAAAGAGCTCACTGCCATCAAGAAGAAGAGCACATAGTGACAGGGCGGTGCCACACGCAGCCTTCGGGACTCGCTCCTCCAGCAGAATAATAATGTTCTTCACGTTAGCAATAAGTCTATACCACGTTACCTGCAACGGTCTGATAAGGTTATTTTTTTTATTAACTGTTTTTTTAAAATACATGCCACTTTTTTTAAAAAGGCAAAGGCAAATGCATTCAAGAAACACAGTCCTACCGAGGGCTTTATTAGCTCACCACAGCAATCCCGCCATTTCAGGCCACTGTAAATAGAAAAAGCACAGGCTCTCACGTGAGGGAGGACAGCTCTGTCTCTTTCCCACCATGGCCGTGATGCTTCTCCAGCTCTCCTACGCCAGCAGCACTGGTCCGGCTGCTGTCCTGTGCCTCCCCCGACTCCTGCGGTGCTGTAGCTGCCTGGGCAATGCCGTGTTTGCAGGACACCTTCAGCCGAAACCGGCTTTCCGCTCTGCCAAGGCAAGTTTATATTTATAAACCTCATTTATATTGGGAATTACTTGGCCCTCCTAGGGTTTTTCTTTTCTTTATCGCCAGAAATAAGTGCAGTGTAAGAAACATCACCCTCCTGTGTTATTAGTGAGGTGGTCGTTTCCCTCCTCTGTTTGGCATCAGAAACCCATGCATGAGATGCCTCAGAAGGCAGGAGGGGGCACTGGAGAGAAGGACATCAGAAAAGAGAAGCAAAGGAAAATGTAAAATGTCTTTGTATCCAAGTTATGTCTTTAAAAACACACATACCCGCTTTTGATTTTATGGTTTGGATTCACAAAACAGGTTCTAAGACATGTTTTTCGGGAGTTCATAGAAAAAGCTTTCTTAATGGCAACACAAACTTTTTTAGAGAAACTGCAAAGCTCAAGTCCACAGAAACAACAGCATACCTTTGGTGAACTACCTTCACCTCAAAGGGGCCACCCCAGAATCAACGCCCTTCACTGGCACCAGTCTCCTGAGCTGTCAGAATTCCACGATCCTAGTTCAGAAACACGGGCACGCGTGCATGAACACACACTACCGAGAAGCAAGGCAGGTGAGAATGGAGTAAATGGTTAAGACGATAAATGGACACTGCAAGGAAAAAGCTATAGGACAGTTCTCCTGTTTCCACCTTCCCCCTAGTTACCCTCCCACTTCTACCAAGAAATTCTCATCCTCAGCTGACAGGTGCGCAAGCACCGTTCTGGAGATGCTTTGTATGAATATGCAACAGTCAGATCTAGGACTCCTTTGAGCTAAAGCTTTGCTGCATCCAGGGAGCTTACCACATGTTCTGTATATATTGGCCTCTCAGGATAGATGTGTGTGGAAGAGGTGGTCACGCTCAGGGGTAAATGTGCCTCGGGAGCTTTTAATAAGTGCTCAGGCACGTGTCCAGACAAATAGCACCTTAGTGATTATTTGGTCTTTGTTTATCAGAAGAGCTTATAGGATAGAAAATTCCTCCTGCCCAATCCAGCTGTTTGCTGCCTGTGAAATATCACTGCACAGAACTTGCACTCAGTTCTCTGAAAAGTGGAAAGGATAACACTGAACAGGAAAATGGCTTGTGTCTATCATTTCAATCTCCTTGAAAGTTTTGTACACATTTAATGATTACTACACTCAGACTAAACTGAAAGCATAATAAACTTGCCCTCAAAAACATTGCAATATTCAAAGCAGTTTTTTTAATCAGCACTGTTTTCACTTCTGTCAAATATTGTAAATAAATGGAATTCTCTTTTGATGGCACACACTGTGGTGAATCAGAGCACTGGCTCATGGATTGAAATTAAGTGCTGTGGTCTTCAGGCCCTTTCCAGCCTTCGAATGTAAGGATAGGATGGGGACATTTCCACTCTCTGTCAGTATTTCTGGGTGAACCCTTCTACAATAGCCTTCATTTATGGAAACCAGCCTCCCATCACTTAGCAGCATTAATGCTAAACCCTCAGCAAGGAGAGAAAGTGATGGCGTTGGCTTTAATTTCGTAAACAAGACCTGAGGCTTAATCTTTGCATTCTGGTTTAAAGAAGGAACGTGGTGTTAATAGTTCACTCATCCCAGCTGTTAGAATTTCCAATTCACGTCATAACTCTGTGCTTAAATTAAAGACACTTTTCAAAACATCGTGCCATCTGCAGCATTTAAATTCTATTTTATTCTTTGTCCCAAAGCAGGCAGTGGTATGTAGTCCAGGATTAGTAACTCGCCGCGAGTCTTTCAGGAGCATGTCAGTCGTATAGAATATTAAATTTAATACAGCACATGCATCAAGAAGAACCTATGCAAACCATTTTACTGCTAATTTTCCTGCACTTAAAGCATAATTTATTCATCCTTTCTGTCACTGATAATTGTTGGAATTACGTACTTTAGGAAGCTAATCCATACCCAAAAAGCACACAAATACTGTTCTGAATTTGCAAGTTGATGTAGGAAAAGAAGGCTTCAAATTTGCACACAATCCTGACTTGTTTAGTAAGAAAATAGTTGTAACCAAAATTGCCACTGGTCTGAATGTAATTAAGCCAGGTCACAGATCTGTTAATGGATTTTTTAAGAGTTACATTTATCACTCCCATACAGTTCCTGTCACAACCGCTTAAATTATGAATACGGCAGGGTGGGAGGCACCCAGGTGGCCTGAATCTCTCCACCTTTCTCTATCTTGAATCACTAACTTGAATCACTAAAGAGGCTTCTTGAAAAATATTTAGCTAGTATCATTTTTCACAAAATGAATCTTAAATCTTTTAATATGAAATTAACATTTATTACCAACATGCAAAACCTAAAATTAATTTTGTATTTGAGAGTTTACTTCCCAAAGCCAATGCATCCTTTCTCTTCCCAGAAAATAATAATAAAGGATTAACAAGTTTTGTCTAAACTTTCAAAACCACAGGCTTTATTCCAGCCCATCCTGCCACTAGGTCCCCAGTGAAAGGCTTCATATAATCATTTCTCTTTCATCTCCCAAATTTAATGTAAGCAATAAAGTTTTTCATTCATAATTTACCATCTTATCACAAATACAATATTATTTAAACATCTTACAAGCAGATGAGCATAGACCATGAGCCAAATCATATTAGCTATCATTCAGTGCACATTTTGCAATGGTTTTTTCACTTGAGGATTATTTTAAAAAGAAAAAAATGTTTAGTCACTGAAGTAGATTTAATTTTATTGAAATTGCAATGTGGTCTTCTTGTGTATGTTATACTCATGTTTCAGTATCACCATATAGTTTATATAAAGTTTGGCTAATGCCACTACTATAACCATGGCTTCACCACACTGGTGAGATTATGTCAGGAAGAAAGTGTTTTAAAACGTCACACATCGAGGACCTTGTAGTGGGATAAACATAAAAATCAGAGTGCAACGCCACCTGCCCAGATGGCGTGTTCCTGTCACTTGGAGTTCTCTCAGTCCCTCCACTTTAATTCATTTTTGTGACGTCAGATCAATTGAAATCTTCGGCAAAGAGGTTGTATGCCTCAGCCCTCTTTTTGATCACACCTTTGGTATTTAAAATGTTTTTTATCAACAAAATTGATTGTCCATAAGCACTGTTCTGGGTCATGTAAAGACTGGCTTTTGTATTTAGGAGGTCAGAGCTCTCACGCAAAACAGAATACTGCATGATAAAAAGAGCAACAAAGGAGCAGACAATTGAAAGACACTTTTCTTTATGTATTAATATGTTCATTAAATAGAAAGATTTTATATGAAAATGAGTTTATATTACTTTTCTATTATATTATTAAGTTAGCATGGAAGTTTACCATTAAAATAAAGTGTTACCTCTTTTATTACTTTGATTTGCTTATACATACCAGAAATTTTATTAAATATTTATTTTTGTTTTGATGAGTTTCATATCAAGTCTGAATTATATTAGTTGGAAGAATCCAGAATTGCATATTCGTTTTTGCAAAAGAAAATACTCATGTACCAAGATTACCTACTTGAAATAGATATTGGTACAGTCTTACAGTCCAATGAAGTTCTCCTTTAAAAAATGCTATGATATCAAAGATATATAAACTATATATCTTAGTCATAATTCAATTTAAAAAAATATTACTCATTGAAAACCATCCTACTGCCTCATGCTAATTCAAAGATTAAATTCTGAATTGTTAAGTATAGACCCTAAGACTCACTTAGCTGCCTAATTAGGACAGATTCTTGGGTGGTAGAAAAATCTGCTGTTCTGAATTCCCAGTCACTTTAAACTGCAGAGATGTAATGAGCACAGGCTTCTGTATGTCTGTTAATAAGGAGCTGAGGCAAGCATGTGCAAAGGCAAAGAGAAGGAACCAATTATTCTAAGACAGGATGATGCAGCCAGTGGAGTGTGGAAGAATTAAAGAGGAACAAAGACTTGGACAGTGTCACTAGAAAGTCTAAGGAAGTCAGTGCCACCAAGCCAGATCCTTTCCTATAGAAAGTTAAAAACATAACAGAGCCAAAAGAAACCATAGAGGTCACCTGCCAGCCTGGTGAGCAAAGCAAACACCTCTCCCAATTGCATCTGGAGCAGCTCCTATCCCTAGCTCAGAGATGGTGCTGTGCTGAGCAACATTTATACTCATTGTCCTGGGAACGAAAGGATTGGTCGTATGTCTTCAAAATTTTAGAGACTATTCAAAGTCTCTTTGCATTTGCATTAGCTGTATTTAATTTTTCTTGAACTATAATCACTGCTTATTCATACCTTATTGGAAATCTTTGATTGCAGTAGGACTTAACCTAGGCTAGTCTCCTAAAAGAAAGCATGCTTATTTCAGCCCTACTTCCTTCACCTTTTGACTAATGTTGTTAACTAATTGGCTCCTAGAGTTACCATATTTTGCCATGTATTTTGCCCTTCTTGCCCAAATTTTTTAGGGAAAAATAAGGATGCACATTATACATGTATACATGGGTAGTACTAATTCCATATCTATATAAATGTTTTTAATTCTTTTATTTCTGGTTATGTATTAAGTGTAACTCTAGAAAGCAATAATGATAGCTGTATGTTCAAAACTAAATGCTAAAATTCCTCTATAATACAAAAAACAAGAATCTAAATATAAAAAAAATAAGAAATTGAATTAAAATTTAAAATGAGAGACTTTTCCCTGAAAGTTTGGGCCAAAAACCTGGGTGTGCATTATACACGGCAAATACGGTATCCTCAGAAGGCCCTTACCTCTGATGACCTCTGGGAAAACACGCAATTAAGCAGGGAAGAAAGAAAATACCAGTTCAACTGCAATGAGCCATGACTTTATACTGGTAACATTGGAGGGAAAGGAATCTTAGAAACATCCTAGGCCGGTCCTAGTGCAGCACCACTGATGATAGACACAGGCACAGAGAACAAGACATCCAAACAGGAAGATGAAGGACACGAAGGGCAATGACAAAGTACCAACCCAAAGTGACTCAAAGCCTCCCAGCAAATAAATGCAGTGTTAATAAGGGAAAGTTAATCCCAAAAGAGGGTTTTTGAGGCACTTCCTGCTGCATGTTATTTAATGTTACATGCCTCTCAAGTCTCTACAACATTTCTTAAAGAGCACTGGATTGGATATTGATTTGATTTTCTTTATGATCCCCATAATCTCAGGAGGTAGCTGCTGTTGAATAACAATTGCCCTCACTCGGTTTTCCGGTAAGGCCTCAGACGGGCGGAGGTTCAGCCCTCTCCCTGAGCCATGGGAAGCTGAGTGACAGCAAACACGTGCCTGGGGTAGCCAGCATTGGAGGACGTGTGCTGTGAAAGCTACTTACATTTTATTTTATTAAAGAAAAAATGTCTTGCAGGTGTCCATGCTTGCAACACAAAGGCAGATTTAGCTTCCCTCCTTGCCAGCAAACTAGCAAGAGGCCCAATGCAAGAATATTTAGGACTCACTCTAAAAAGATTTGAAACTAGAATTTCTAAACTATCTTCCCAAACATTACCATGAGGCCAGCAGATGCGAGTGTTGTACAAATAGAACACTCTAAGTGATGGTAACAACCCTAGTAGCAGAATTTTGTAAATTTTTTTCCTCAGCTTTATCCATTCAAAAGCATTTCTTAAACTTACGTCTGGTGCAAGGAACCATCCCGGGTTCTAGTTTTTCTAGGCAGTTGTTTTGTTTTTGTCTTTTTTTTTTTTAACTTCTGGTTAGTATTTCCTCTTCTCATACACATTCTTAATCCTTGCTTTACCAAAACATGAAAGTCTTTTACGGTCAGCTTTCATCAGACAGCGTCATCATTGGCTTGGACCTAAGAGTTTCTCTGCAGGTGCTTAGGAGGCCCCTGCCTTAGAGAGAACTCACTCCCAGCATCCCTTCACCAGGCCAACTGTGCACCCACAACGGGAGAGGCCCCAGGGCAGGCGCAGCTTACAATACACAGAAAGCCTAGTTGCAGTCCTTGTGTGGAGATGTGTGTGAGGAGTGACACTATCCAGAGAGAGGAGGGGGATCTTCCCAGGACAAGATCTCGGTGAGCGGGGGTGTTCCAGGAAGCAGCCTATGGACTTGGCTGAGGAAGCTCATTAGGTGACCTGCCTCCAAAGAAACGTTAAAACACTAACAAAGAGTTCTGTATCTTAAACCCCTCCACATACTCAGTTTTTCCATTCCACTTCTATGCCATTATTTTTTGTTACTTCTTTCACACTCCTATCAGTAAATATCTAAAAGTAGTATCTCAATTGTGCCATGTTCATGAGTTTTCCCATGGCTTCAGAAAAGCGAGTAGCAAATACAAAGCCTTAAATTCAAAGTAAGCCAGTCAACCTAGATAAACAGACCCGAAGCCCTGTTGTGTTAAGACATTAGCTCTGCTCTACCAGTTCCCCAAAGCAGTGAGTACCCTTCCTAAAAAGGGTGTGAGCCTGCAAACATCACACCCTGCTTCTGTTTGCCAAGAACACCTGTAGTATCAGAATAAGCACGTTCTAGATGGGATCCACAGCAGGAACGCACTCCTGTGCGCTCGGTGCCAACACCAACGCAAAACTCGTGTGTCTGATCACGCGAGATCATACCTTGTTTTGAAAGCACAGGAAAGATGTCCGCAGGAAATGACAATGTTCTGAGTAACACAGGGTAAGTGGAAGGTGGCCGTAAAACGGCACCCCGGTTCCCGCATTGGAGCAGCAAAACCCTGACAATGAAAAATGAGGCTGTGTACAACTCCAAACCCTCATTATTAATATTTTTTCATGTAGCTCTTGTCAAATTACACAACCTTGGGGTCTTCCTTTGAGTTGCACAAACAGTCTTTACAAAACAATAAATTAAATCCTCCCCCCGCAGTGGGCACTTACAAGTCTAAGTGCCCCACATTCAGACCCTTCAGGGCCGAGAGGGCGAGAGGGCGTCCGAAGCGTTACTGATTTCCCAGGCAGAGGGACTGTCCTGGCAGCCTTTGCCAGCTCACTCAACCAGCAAGTTTGTTAATTCTCAAACACGAATGAGGGAAAGAAAAATACCCTATGACGTAGAAGTTTTCTTCCACGAATAATTTGACTTGGTAGAAATAAACGTGCCTGCCTGCTCTCGAGAAACGCCTGACTGCTGTAGGCAGATGCAGGGGGCGCGGTGCCCAGAGCGACGCTCACTTCGAACGCTTCTCCTCTCCCAGTGCAGCAGTTCTGACGTTCAGACTGTAGGGTGGCTTGGAGGCCCGTCACCTGCCGTCTGAACGGCGTTACTTTAGCTGCAAGCAGAAGGCCAATTCCAGCAGAAATGAACTTATTTGCCATAATTCTTCCTCCCACTGGTCCTGTACAGAAAATATACTGTTAAATGTATTCACTGTTTTGGGATTTAATGTCAAAGAGATTGGTTCTACAAAGTTCACCAGATTCCCCATCACAAGTACATTTATAATCCTATAATTCTAAATCAAACCCCAGGTATAGTTTCTGCGCATCAGGTCAAAATCAAAGATAAAGAGGAATTGGTAGACAGGGGTCTAGGTTATTCCCAATTCATGACCAAAGTGACCGAAGGCGTAAAACTCCCTTTCACTGGCTGAGCATCTCCCCTCGCTCTGTGGGGCGCCACTCACCCAGCACCGTGCCCGACAGACTCAGACGCGCACCACGGACCGCAGCAGGGGTCCCGACCATACACGGGCCACTTCTGTTCATCGTTTTCCTTCATAAAGCATTGAGATTTCTCACTGAAACAACTTTGTGAACCAAACATCTAGAAATCTTATGTTTGATTTTTGTTTCAATTAGATGGCCTAATTAAGCAACATGAGTATAGTGAGGTTGGTAGTGGTATGAATTCTGCTGACTGTATCTCCTGGTTTTCTTTGTGTTTTCCTTGGTCTGTCTGATGAGTGCCCTGAAAGACTGGAACTCTCTGAAGTCATAGCCATATGACCACATAGGGTTAAGAAAAGCCAGGTAGATGCAGGAGAATAAAAGGAAGTCATCCGAGTCCCAAGAGCAGCACTGACTTCTGCAGGAACCTAAATAAGCTGAAAGCAAAGATGAAATGTATAGATGATGCCCGGGCCATTTACTGGGCAGTCCCCTGGCCCGAGGCCACTGTCCGGGCCCTGGCCCACAGCGGGTGGTTGCAGAAGTGTCACTTTCCGGTTGCTTCCTCTGCCCTCTGTTAGACGCGGAGTTTGGGATGATGGGGTGGGCGCAGATGTTCTGTCTGCAAGCATCATTTTGGGCAAAGCGCAAAATGGGGGTTTACACAGTTTCCTTTTAGTGCCAATGTTGTCAGATTAAAGCACCTTTAGTCATTTTTGTTACTGTTTTAAAATAATATATTTGTGAAGTGGATAAAAGAAACACTGGAAATAGGGTGCTTCTTATAAAAAGTGCAGTGTAAAACGTACAAACAAGGCCTTTGGTGAGTTTATCTGGCTTTGTAAGCAAGTCTCAAAATGAATGAGGGCTAAATAGATAAAGCAGTTAGTTGTCTGCCTTTAACCATTTTTAACTCGGATCTGTATTTAACACTTATTTATTTGTTAGTTTTTACATTCAAAAGAAATACATTTTGAACTTTGGCTAACATTGTGGGATGTTTTAAAATTGTTTTCTACTTTTTTAAAACATGATACACCATTTTTGTAAACTTTGATCATTTTTTAAATATCCTCTTTTTCTTTTCCAATGGACCAATTACCATGTGTAGTTCTGCAGAAACTTTTTTTATTGTATTCTTATAATAAATGTAAAATATTTGTAGCCAACTGTGTCTTGTCTTGTTGAATCTTTCCATTATGTTTCTATTTCTCTTCCTTTACCGTGTAAATATGCTCTGAGTAGAAGGAAAGGAAGATTTCCATGGAAACTGGCCTCCTACAGATGTAACAGTGCATAAAAAATTATTAGCTTTCAGTTTCTCCGTAATTAAGCTTATGAGTTCTGATGGTAATGGGTGTGTGTGGCTTACGGTCCAATCACTGCTTCTTCTGTTTCGAAATCAAACCTGAAATGCAGTTCAAGTCTCATTTCTCTGAGTGGATAGGCTGCTTGCCCGGGTGTTCTGTTGTTGTTGTCTCCTAACAGGATTTGTTTAGATGTAACCGAAGGAGTTGGGGAGAAAGGTGGCTGCGAAGGACGTTTGGAGAGAAGCCCGCAGCTGCTCGGCAGCAGAACTGCAGTGAGGGCTGTGCACCTCGCGTGGGGCTGAGCCGGCCACGGAGCCCAGAGAACTCCATTCGCTCTTCCGTCAGCAAATCAATGACCGTCCTAAAGCAGCATGCTGTTTAACCAGGCTGCTCTGCATTAAACCAGGCGCTCCTCATCCCTGGTGTTGGATGACAGGGGCCGCCCACAAGGCAGAGGAATCCACACACATCCTCTATCGAGCTCTGACTGACCAGAGCTGCGCATTGCGGGGCCCTCGGTGAGTTCTTCTCCACTGTAGCTCCTAACTGCCCACCTGGGGTTGCATCCTCATGTCCAGCAGGTTTGATACCTGAAACAGCATCCCAGACAACCCGTGTTTTTACTGACTTCAATCATTAGGACCGGGGACACCTATCACCGAGGAGGGATGGCCGTGTAACTGAGACCCCATTCCCCAGGCTGGATGAACAGGATCTGTGCAAGTCCCTAGAGTGCCCGTGGGGTTTTAAGTCCTACATCTTACTGTACAACCTGCTCTAGCTAGTGTTTTCTTCAGGCAGATGGTGCTGGTGTATGTTGCTTGCAAAAAGCATGGAAGGAAAAACTAGTTTTTATTAAAAGCATCAGTGGTTGCTTCTTCAATTAAAAGCCGAGTCTGAATGAAGTGGTTTCTCAAACTCCTCAAATCTGAAGCAACCGGACAGAC